>OZ038503.1:51761168-51816168 GCA_964036315.1 Acanthosepion esculentum | reverse complement strand
AATCGATAGACTTACTCATGGATATTCATTCAGTGACAAGCGTGGCTCTATTGAAACCTTTAGCTTGGACTAGGAAAGGGAAGCTCGTCATTTATTTTTGGTATTGAAGAATTGGCAGTTTTATGGATGCGAAAGATACGACATAAGTCATCTTTGGAATGAAAATTTGGATCTACGACTGACAACTTCCAACTGTGCATCAGCTGAAGTACCTGCTTATCTTATTATTGTTTTGTCTTAACTTTCTTTTCTCCAAAGTTTTCACCTGTCAGGAATAGCATGTTGATTTGTGTTCAGGTATATAGGCTTTTTGTCAAGGTTTAAAATAACTGTGTCGGTGGTTCTTGAGGAATTTAGAAGTAGAAAACGTTGAAGGTGTTATCCATAAAATAACCAATCACTATCTATCTATCTATCTATCTATCTATCTATCTATCTATCTATCTATCTATCTATCTATCGTTTTACCTTACAGTAAGGTTCGCCCTGTAAAATGCTCGAGGGCCAATCGAGGTAGAGGGTTAAGTTAATCAAGAAAGGATGGAAAGATAACTGTTAACTCTAGACTTGAATAGATTAAGATTGTACTGATCAGGGAAACATCGTCTTGGGAGTCTGTTCCACGGAGCAGTGGTTCTCTAGAAGAAGCTGTTTGAGTGGAACATAATTCACGACGATGGAATACGGAGGAAATGAGGGTGACTTGTTACTATGTAAGTAGCATGGCAGGTCCTAGACGTGAAGGTTAGACCTGGCGGAAACAAGGAATGTAGTTAGTCCGAGCACTTTCCATGGAAGTAGCGATAGAGTAGTGAGAAGCTATGTCGCATCTTGTCTGTGAAAGAGAGACTGGAGGTTGGAAAATAATTCTTCTCCAACCCAAATATGACAACAGCTCCCGCCCAAATATGACAACAGTACTCCGTTTTCGGCCTTATAAAGGCATGACGCCAGGTACTTAGTGGAGCGGTATAGAGAGCCGATCATTTTACCTGCCTCTTTAGCGATAGATCGTATGCAAGTGTTCCACTTGAGGTCAGGTGTGAATTTGAGGACCAATATTTTCTCAAGGTATGGAGCCTCCTCGAGGGGACATCCGTTCTTCATGATTGGCGGTAATTCTGGGTCCGTTTCGGCGCCTATCTATCTATCTATCTATTTATATATCTATCTATCTATCTCTTCATATATATATATATATATATATATATATATATATATATATATATATATATATATATATATATATGTATATTTATCTTATACATATTTGTCTACACATGCACACATATAGACACATTAAAAAGCCAACACAAACATATCAATATAATGACTTTTAATTTAATTTATAAAATGTAATAATTTATGAGTTTAGGGTAAGTGCGTTACATCTGCAATCTTAAATCAATTTTACCGAAAGGCCAATTTAAAAAAAAAATATCTGACATATGCCAGTAGAATTTATTATATTTTCAATTATATTTTTCACTTTTAATTCCTAGCTTTTGAGATCACAAAGCCACAAACATTCAATGAATAGATTCTAAATTCTGTTTGTTGACTTTATATATTCGAAGTATCTAAATAAATATCTTTTCAGAGAAAGTAATTTGGATTCCAATAATTCAAAATGAATTCTGCGGCTGAGAATTAAAACCACAGCACTTGAGATCCATTCACCAGATTACACCACGGGGGTGATTATAAAGCCTAGAATTGAAGAATTCCTTTATATCTACGTTGAAGGCTATAAACATTTACTATTATAGAACAGAAATAAATACCTAGGTATTTATGTGGTTCTATGTTAGTAGCAATATCCAGTAAAAGAAAACAATTTCGTTCACGCTTCTTTTATTTTTAGTCAGTTATAATATTAATTTAATTTTTGAAGTTAGAATATGCGCATGGAATTTATAAGTAATTCATAAAAAACTAACAGTACGCATCAGAAATTACGGGAATATTTAAGTATGAATCGGTACTTTTTCCTCGTATTAGAATATCCGTGTACTCTGTCTAGGATCAAAATGTTGTTACCCCCGATCGATATATATATATATATATATATATATATATATATATATATATATATATATATATATATATATAAATAGGAAAGAACCATTGGAGTATTTTTGTTTTTATTTTTTTAAAAACAGTGCTCGATACACAAGTAGAGCCTATATTAAAATTATTTTTTAAAAATATGATTCCATCGCTACATAAGAGTTCTCAGGTTTTAAAAACAGAAGCTAAAAACTTCCAATTCAATTATACAAATTTAATTAAAGTACCTAGTTCTGTTTCATCTTCAAGCAAATTTTGGAATAACTAATTTTGAAATTTACGGAGCTTTATAAGCATATACACTCGTAATATTATTTTCTATGTAAACGGAGAAACCAATCATTTTAATAAGGGGCGGTAAGGTATTCATTTTCATTGAAAACTATTATATCAACATATTAGTTACTTTCGAAAAGAGGTTAAGTCGGGGTGCCTTTTTTCAAACGCCGTTAAATTTGTAGAAAATTTAAATTTCAAAATTAGTTATTCCCAAATTCCAAAATGTAAATTTCAAAATTAGTTATTCCAAAATTCACTTGAAGATGACACAGAACTAGGTACTTTAATTTAATTTAAATTCTATAACTAAATTGGAAGTTTTAACTTCTGCTGTTGAAACGTAAGAACTCTTATGTAGCGATGGAATCATAATTTAAAAAAAAATAATTATAATTATAATATATATATATATATATATATATATATATATATATATATATATGTGTGTGTGTGTGTGTGTGTGTGTGTGTGTGTGTGTGTGTGTGTGTGTGTGTGTTAAAGGCAATCGATCCGTTGGTATATAATCCGGGTGAATCCTAGTAATATTAATTATTAAAACTGATTCACAGAGAGCTGGATGTTTTTATTTTAACAGAGCATATATATTTTTTAAAGCAAAACAAAAATTACCTCAACACAACTAAGTCACTCTCATTAACAAGGCGCCGACGAGAGGAAGACTGAATATGAAAATAAAGTTAGAACGACGCTCCGAGACAAGCACTTAGAGGTTGACGATAGCCGTGTGAAGAATGGTTTGAAATAGACTATACCTATGTTGAGGTAATTTTCTTTTTGCTGTAATATATATATATATATATATATATATATATATATATATATATATTAATCATTTTACCCCAAACAAAGTAATAATGCCACTAAGAAGGAAGTGGTTACTGGGAGAGAATGAGAAGACTTTAGTGAGAAGAAAAGGCGCTAAAAGGATATGATTCAGGAAGACAGAAGAGAGCGATTGACGTTTCATTTAGAAGAGAGTTCCACATGTGAGAAGTCTGAGCAAAGAAGCTATTAGAATAGAACTTACGGTTACATCTAGCATTTTCAACAATAAAACGATGAGACCTAATTGCCAATTGAGTAGTATATGCAATCGAATAGATTGATGCAGGCGATGTACCAAGGTGGATAACTCACTAGAACAACTGTCATAAAAACATATAGAAAAGACAGCTAAAAGCCAAGTCACAGCGGTGTAAAAATGACTGAAGTCGCAATGCCAGGTTAGGACCAATAACGTTACAGACCCTTCTTATATTCTGACAAATCTCTCTCTCTCTCTCTCTCTCTCTATATATATATATATATATATATGTGTATGTGTGTGTGTGTGTGTGTGTGTGTGTGTGCGTGCGTGCGTGTGTATGTATATGTTTGCTTAAGTAAATTTTCAAACAGAATAAATATATAAGAAAATTTGAAAACTTTTAGTCTGACATATTTCACTGGTGAACCAACTTAATTAGAAAAATATAATTTTTTTAAAGCAAAATCTACATTAACGAAACAAAACTATATTTATATTAAGTATTTTCGCTTTAACAGTATTGTTAGATGTCCTGGCCATGACGATAAACTACATCCGGCAACAAGGCCTCTGATCGGGAGGTTTTAAGGAGCATGGAACAACCTCTTAATTGCTGTTTGCTCCAAGGTCTACCTTGTTAGGGTCCCAGCTGTGGGCAAATATTAACCCACCCCCAAACTATGGCCAAAAACACTATGAAAGTATAAAAAATGTTATAGTAAAAATACCAGCAGTACATTTTCATAGCAAAAAATTACCACTAATACATTTTTGTAACCCCCCCAAAAAAAATATTAACAGCAATACATTTCTCTAAGGAAAAAAATACTACTGCCCCCCAACAATTAAATTTCGGCATAAAATGGCCCATAAGTAGTTGATATGCCGCTGAAGAAACAAACATACGTATCGTTAGAAAATCTTGATCGTAACGAATTTCAATTCCGCTAATTTATTTATTTTAATATTTACTTATCTCACATTTTTTAGTTCTAAGTTCGTAAGAAGAGGCGATGAACTGAAATATCTCTGGAACTTAGAGATGATGGCATTTTCGATGGATCTTTGTGTGAGTAAATTATATTTATATTTTACTGTAATGTCATTTTCCGGATTCAAACTGTATTAACGAAACTTCTGCTGTGAAATAAATGTATCAAGTGTGTTATTAAATTTTAATTCCCTTTTATTTCGGCTAAAGATGAAAATATGCGAACACAGAAGGGGCGTGAAATTTAACAACAGCACAATGCACTTGTGTGCCACTTTCTTTGGCGTAGAAAATGCCATTTTAATAAAATATTCATATAACCTACTTAGACGAAAATATATTGAAAGTATGGCTATCTACGAGCGCCATAATTTTAATATACCACCAGGTCATTTCGGTTTATCGCATCTTCTTACTAAATTTGGGGAGGAAAGGATGTGGGATGCGTAAACCTTAAAATAAAGGAGTAGAAAAGACGGTTTCAAGCGCTTATTTTTTATATTGCTACGTGAAGTAATTACAACAGAAGTCGTCAGATTA
Organism: Acanthosepion esculentum; assembly: GCA_964036315.1. Lineage (NCBI taxonomy): Eukaryota > Metazoa > Mollusca > Cephalopoda > Sepiida > Sepiidae > Acanthosepion > Acanthosepion esculentum. The sequence goes on along the minus strand of OZ038503.1, from coordinate 51,811,240 downwards.
ATATTCCCTTTTGTGTTCTATTCGTCATTTAAGTACAAAATGACATCGTCTGGTGAATGGGCGTACACAATAAGGAATAAAAAATCCGAAACATGGCGTTTACTTGGTTTTCAACAGCTAGCACTAACGAATATGTCTCTGAGAATTTGCTTACAGTTGCACACAATCGTTGAAAAGCATCTTTTCATAGTTGCAATCTTCGTCGTCAGATAAATGTTTTAAACAATCTTGGAAGTATTTACAGAGACCATAAAACGTGTAATAGTTTATGGTTTTAGGAAAAAACTGCAAAAAAACTGGAAATAATCCTGGTGTGCAGAGAACATAATCTTTAAAGGAAAGACAGAAGTGAAGATGTTTTGCTGTTGGGCTGTGTTTATAGATGACTGGCTTTTACTGGTGCTCAAAATTTATAAACATTATTAATTCAAAAACTGAACGTAAGCTATTTAAAAGTTCAGTCTCATTTGCAACAATTTGGAAGGATTTGTGACTGGCGGTGAAAGACATATATTTTATAAGAATATAAAGCGACACTGATAATGGATTTGTAGGTGAGAGCAGGCTAAAGAACAACTCAAATTGAAACTTTTAAAAATATAAAAAGAAATGCGAAAATTGGAGAAAGAGAACATGTCAACAGTGTTTTTTTTTAAATCGCTATCATCCCATGCAAGGCAGTAAATCCACTATGACAGAAGGGGTTACAGGGCGCGGAAGAATTAGGAACAGAAACATTAATAATAAGTGGGAAGAAAAAAGAGTAATCAGGATGACAGTAGATAGCGATTGACAATACATTTAAATCTTTGCAGATTAAAGGTGGCTGGAAAGCATGGAGTCGGAAGGGAGTTCCGCAAGCAACAAGGGCGAGAAAAGAAACTTTTAGCATAGCATTTATGGCTACATCTAGCCAGATCAGCTGTAAATTGAGGAGATCTTGATGCCACTCTTGTACAAACTAGTACGCCAAGTAAGGCTGGTGTCGATTTTGTTAGTATGGGACATGAGGAATACACATGGCAGAATAATGATATATTACTGAAAATGCAATAAAACTGACAATCAAGAGAATATTTATACAACTGCGGAACTGAAAACATCTAAAACACCGAGGAGAGCGGGAACTTATGGAAGAGATTTGCTATCACTCAAGAACAATTCTAAACCATCAGTTACTCTTGATGTAAAAAAAAATCAATTAATAATAATAATAATAATAATAATAATAATAATAATAACTGACCATCTTGTGTCAGGCTGTACAGTATTAGCCCCAACTGGGTATAAAACTCGGCATGATAGAGTTGGCCAATATCTGCACTGGAAAATATGCCACTTTTACGTGAAGGAAAATGCAAGAAACTGTTATGAACATCACTCAGATTCAGTTATAGAGATAGGACCTGTAACAATTTTATGGAACTTTACAATACTCAGACAGAAAAATCAAAGCAAATCACCCAGGCTTCGTGATCAAAGACCACAAGAACAGAATATGTTTTCGTATTCACATTGCAGTCCCTGCAGATTGTAATGTATCTTTGAAGATCTTCAGCAAACTATCAAAATAAAAAATTGAAATGGAAATCTCAAAAATGTAGCACATGAGGATATCAATAATTCCAGTTGTCATTGTAGTCCTCAGAATGATTGGGAAGGGTTCCGATAGACGCATTGAAGGGATTCATGGTAGCCCATGTCATAAAATAATACAAACAATTGTACTCACAAGTACAGCTCACACATTATGAAGAGCTTTATCTATATAAAATGTGTTTGAGCTCAGGTTTTCTTTTTGTTTTTTTTGTACAAAAATGAATATTGTAAAATGTCATGAAGCCATTTCTGATCTTAGTTCTATGGTTGGAATCCCGAAGAAAATGTGTATACAACAGAAATCAAAGAAAAATATAACACATATAAATAATAATAATGATATCGCATGCAAATAATAATAATAATAATAATAATAATAATAATAATAATAATAATAATAATAATAACAACAATAACATATGTGAATAATATTAATAATAATAAATTAATCATGATGATGACAATAATTACCAGCGTAAATAATAATAACCCGACCCAGTAATAGACATAAGATCTATAACAATTTTGCGGGACTTTGAAATACACACAGACAGAACAATCAAAGCTAATCGCCCACGCGTGATCAAAGACCACAAGATCAGAATGTGCAGTTCTTGTCTTTGAAATATTTATCAGAATGTATCATCAGCAAGTTACTAAATGTGGATATGCTGGTTAAATGCAATTTAAAGTTGAGAACATGAAAGAAAAAATTGAAATAAAATCAAAAGAGAGAGAGAGAGAGAGAGAGAGAGAGAGAGAGAGAGAGAGAGAGAGAGAGAGAGAGAGAGAGAGAGAGAGAGAGAGAATTGCCTACGAATCAGTTTTTAAAATTATTAATTATCGATATAAAATTATGAGGAACGCAAAAGTCAAATTTTCATTAGGCGAAATCTTGTCACTTATTATTAAGTTTTGACAAAAGATTTTTTCATCTTAATTTTAGTTGCTTTTCATTATTAAGCTGTCAGCTGAGCAGAGAGTAATGGTCTAAAGTAATTGCAATGAAAAGCAATTAAAGATAGAAAAACACGCGAAGAAAAAGTAGCTTCCATGGTACATTCAGTTTTCAGTTTGGGTGTGGGACGAAGGAAGATCGGGCCTCATATTATGTAGCAATTATCAGGCTTATTCATCAATATACAGGGCGCGATTGATAAATTGTCGTCTAAATTCAGCAAAAATCAAAATAGCACTGACATCTCATTCGAACAAATATGTTTACTAAAATTACACAAAAATATCTTGAAATAATAAAGAGTAAATTAATCAATAAAATCGCAATTGGCTTCAACCACAGCCTCTAGACAACTTTGTAATTTCATGCAAATCTTCCTGACGGTCTCCTTATTTAATTTGGTTTATGCTGCTATAATCATTGCCTTCAATTCATCTTTGGTGTTACAAGGAGTTTCGTTGATCTTTAGCTCAACTGCGCTCCACACATAATAATCAAAAGGGTTGCAAGTCTGGAGAGTTAGGTGTAAGGGTGATATGGTCGCAGAACTTGTCTGATAGCCATGACTGGCTTTTCCTGTATGTGTGAAATAGTGCAGAGTCCTGTTACCATATATAGGGTCTTCCAGAAGCCACTCTTTTGACCAAGGGCAGCACTACTTCCTCAAGGCATTTGATGTAGGCCTCTGTGTTGAGTCTGAGCCTCTATCGCCATCACCAGTTTTCACTACAAACAATTTCGTAATCACCATAAGACCCAGCCAACCTTTCCTAATCCTTTGCACTGACCTCAGATTGAAACCCAAACACTCTGAAATTTTCGTATTGGAGATTCCGGCGCGAATGCCAAGCTGTACAGCATACCATTTCCTGACGGAGGGAATTGCATCATGGTGTTCTTTTTCTCACAGACGATGCCCAACTGACCCTACTATACTGTGCAATCGATAAAATAAAATAAAACAGCCCGCATGCGCGAAATTTTAAAAAATGGCGACTATTTACCGATCGCATCCTATATTTGAATACAAGAGAAAAAGAAATTGTACTCGAATATCAGTAAGCAATGAATGGGCAATCAGAAATCGGATATATCATATTTTTTTTGTCAATAATGCCTGTGTTAATTCTCAATTATCGACAATTGTTTTCCCAGCCATTCTTTCAGTGTACAAATACAAGGTTATCTGTGGCAATATAGCCATGACATACATGTGACGTGCATAGGGTTTGTGACAAGGGATGGATTATTGGGGGAGAAAAGTAAAGTGACTGTATCTTGAAGGTAGGAACTGAAAGATAAAAAAAACTTTATTTTCGAGTTGGGAATTCTTCGGTGTTTATACCATTGATATATGAATTTTGAACAGACTGCATAAAAAAATGGGCGACTACTTGTGATTCAAGAAATGGTCTTCGAGAGACAGAGACGGTAGCTGCCTAAAAAAGGAAATTTTGCATCAGATCATATTCCAATTTAACGTTGGTTCCTCTTAACCGTCTGTCAATGCACTGTATAGCGTTTACAACATTTCATCGCGTTTCGTATCCGTCAAGCAATAACGGTACTATTATCTATACGACGGTGTCGATTACCCCCTCTCAACTGGTACAGAAAACATTGTCATCAGACCGTAGAAAACTGACGCCGCGTCTCTTGATCTAATGAATCATATTTTCATCTCATTCGAGCAGATGGTCAGGTTTCGTTTATAGAGGGGCTCAGTAATGGTGTGTTTTGTTGGAGTTACAACATATACACTTTATACTTTGTGAATCTCCAATATGTTCTTTTGAGATAGCGCAACTATCATTGTACGTGGGCGATACAAATTAATTCTAGGAACACTTGACTAATTCCAAATTCTCTACTGATTTAAAAATTGAGGTTTTATTTTTATTTTTAATTTTTTACTAAAGTTCACCCAATACAAGGCTCAAGGGACAATTCATATTTCAATCCTCACTTAATTCTCTGTAGCCACAACAAACGCCGATCAATAATATTGAATCCATTGCTAGGTCAGGTGTTAGGAAGGTTGGTTCACTGTGTTGCGTCAGACAGTTTTTCTCTCCTAAGTCTATCTTACATATCTGTAAGTCTACCATTCGTAGGGGAAAGGTAACTCGATTAAGAAAAGACATCCCAAGGACATGTCTGGATAAATATACATGCACAGCAAATATTTCGTAGATGTCATATCGTTCAGCCCAACATCTATTAGTCAAGTTAAAGGAAGTGGTACACTTTATTAGGTAATTTTCTTTAATGTTTGGCATTTCATTTAATACACACACAAATAGTCACACAAATATATATTCATATATCCTTCTAAGAAATTATTGCATTTTATTTAGTATTATTATTTTAACGGTATATTTTAGTATATACCCGTTTCTGAGTAGTCGACACTATTTGTTAAACAGTTTGAATTTAGGTTTGACTGTTTATAAATTCTTGTGTCTTCTGCCAGGGTTCGAACCTGCTTGTCGCATTTAGAAGAAACCAGCTTCAGCACTGGTTTGCATTAGGATGTTCAAATGCACATCTCTTGTTGGGTTTCCGCGAAGTTAACATTATTTTTCTTTGTACGAAACGTAAACAAAGTAATTTATATGGAATTAATGCATTCATTACTTCCCATGTCAACAGTAAATATTTAAAAGCTGAAAATACTAACATATTGTAAAATTTACATTTTGTGTCCTTAATCTTTGGTAGGTTCTCATATAGTTTTTCATTGGGAATATGTTACTTCCAGCTTATATATATATATATATATATATATATATATATATATATATATATATATATATATATATATATATATATATATATATATATATATATATATGTGCAGGTATGCAGAAAAATAGGAAAGAACACGTTAGGTAAATAATCCGGTGTTCCCTAGTATTTTTGCTTTTATTTTCAAAAAGACAGTGCTCCATACAGAAGTAGAGCTTATATTATAATATTTTTTGTTTTAAAAATATGATTCCTTCGCTACATAAGAGTTCTCATGTTTCAAAACCGAGAGCCGAGACACCTAATATAATTTTTGAAATTATGTTGAGTTTTGTAACTTGACATAAATCTTTCGAAGGGGACGGGTCTGTAGATAAAAATTAATTCTTAACTCTTTGGCCACCTAACCAACATGGCCGATCCTAGCCGTTTCCATAGCAACTAATGTTCCAAGAGACCACATTTATAAACACGCGCTAACCACAAGATTTATTCCCAAATTCTCGCTTGACGAGGAAGCGTGACCAGACACCTTAACTCAAGATAATTTCAAAAATTATATTAGGGGTCTCGGCTCTCGCTTTTGAAACATGAAAACTCTTATGTAGCGAAGGAATCATATTTTTATAATATATATATATATATATATATATATATATATATATATATATATAATCATTTGTCGACCGCAGTCGGGATCATAGATCCAATGCGAATGATCCTTTCCTTAACTGTATAGTATATGCTACGCCAGGGCTGCATACAGTTTTGAATTCAGAGTTACTTTCTACAGAACCTAGTCTGTCATTCTATTTACCCATAGCTGGGAGGAGAAGAGTATTCATACCTTTTCCAAGGTTATTAGCACGTAACTAAATGTAATGGATCTGACTGGAATTCGAACTCGGCTGTCCGATTCCTCAATCCGAGTCGCTATCCATTACTCCACTGTCTGAACAGTAAAGGCATATTTATTTCAATTCCAAACAGCAAACTAAATACTTTCCCCTCCAAAGTATTTTCTCTCAAGTCTAATGCACATTGCCATCTTTATCTGCCACGCTTCTATGCACTACTGGAACAATTCTTCTTGGATGTCCCTTAGCTCCGTCGTTACGTCTTTCTTGATGGCCCCCATGCCTTCAAAACGGGTCCCCTTGATGATCCCCTTGAATTTGGGGAAAAGTTACACGGAGCAAGATCAAGTGAATAGGGAGGTTATTCTGCCGGATGCTCAGAGCGTTGTGGGCAGATGCATTGTCCTGATGAAGCAGGCACGATTTATCCTGCCACGACTCTCGTCTCTTCTCGCACCCTGAGTGAGTAAACGCTGCCCGATTTTTTTCTAGACTCGCCGATTGATTGTCTGGCCCCGACAAGAACTCACCCTGGACCATGCCATTCACATCGAAGAATGGATAAGTCCCATTACTTTTCAGACAAACCTCGTTTGTCGACTCCTGGAATCAATCAGACCTGATCAAATGAACTAGTCAAGATAATAGTAGTCTGATGTTAAAAGACTAGCGAGGTCGACAATACTCAAATCATATCACAGTGACCTTTGTCATTGTTTACTGGATAGGGATCCAAAAGTGCTCAACTATCTAACTATTGACCAGTGCCTATGTTGTTTAACTGATCGAACGGGATGTGGTGCCTTCAAGAGATTTGATCTTATGCTTCCACAGAAGAAAATACAGACACGTATACATGCACAGACGTATGGCACAGAGTATAGATATGCACAAGCAACGAAGCTTACAAACTTCAGAAATTAAATGTAGATGAAGGGGTCCTTTCATTTACATTTAATCGGGAATTTTATTTTATTTTAACTACGAATAAAGTAAATTCCTGCTGTAGCCGTTAATATGGTTACATCTTCATTTTTTCTCGAACAAAACATTATTTTGACAAAACATTTCATAAGTTTGCCATGATTTTAATAACAGCTTGATCGTAGATTGACTCAAGTGAGGGGCACCGTGGGCACTTTGGTGTGGTGTAATGATTATTGTGACTGAATAGTGAGTTCGATCCTCACTGGGTGCTCAATACTTTCGGCTCAGTGCAACATCTTTGCTACGCTTAGAAAATCATCACGTGAAGAACACTGTCCATTTGTTTATTGTTTGAGCCGTTTATTTTGACTGTGTCAATCCCGTGAGTCGCGCGTCTCTCGTAGGGACCATCGCATATAATGCAAGTAGAAGAACTTTGAATTCAGAGTTTCTCCCAAGGTTTTTTCACCCATAGAGTCACACCTTTCCGAGCCGCTATCCATTACTCCCCCGTGCCTTCTTATATATCATCTGATAGTGTACTGACTTTCAAATATCGGTATCTGCCTGACTGCCTTATTCTTTCATGCTTATTTCGAGTGGTTAGTAATTAGTAATATCATTACATGATGACAAGGTTGGAAATGAGTGAGGTACAAAATAAGGGTAGGATTAAAAACAATAATGCAAGAAAACAGGTAATGCGAAGTGCAGTTTTAATAAACATTAGCAGTTACTTCCGCCTGGTGACAGCAGCAAAAACCAGTCTGGTAAGTAAATGAGGAGAAACCTTCTTCAGTGTTTCTTTTAACAATTTTACATTTATCATGAAGAGGTTTGGACTCCGTCAAGCTACCTGGTCCAGGAACCAACACTGCTACTGCGGCTGCAGTACATGCGGTGCCCCCACGACCCTAATGGGTTACTGTATTCGTGATCTAAATTTATCGTGAAGGTAACAGTATACCCGAAGAAATGCCTTAACATGCACAGCAACATGAATGAAAATGTTTCTTCCTTATTCTAAACAGTGAAAAGACTGTTAGATAGAAGAGATAGAAGAGAAATTTCGAATCGGATTCGGTTTTATTATAAAGGGATAGTAATTTAGTCTTACAGTTACGAATGTTGCATAAACGAAATGATTTATTGATGCTCGCAATGCTGTTTTATGAAGAGCAGTTAGTACATTTATTGGAAGTGGCGAGAGTAAGGTTATCTGTCGTCAATACACAGTTTTCTTGTCCGCGAGCGAGGGAGAAGAAATGGTGAGTCAGTAGGAATAGTGGTGTTTAGCTAAACGTAAGACGACCAACTTGGACATCACTAGTATCAGGCAATGAACAATGCATAGTTGAAAAAAAAAATTTAAAGAAAAATGAACATAGCACAGGAATAAATATATATCTAAACAATTTCTTCCTACATTTTGACTTTTTTACGTGGGAGAAAAAATATACAAAAACAAATCGCATCCTTATATCTTTCTGTATTTTGGTCTGTTGGTAAATAATGTTTTTTTTTCAGATAAGACAAAACTATTTTTGTATGCTTAAAGATTTACTTTAATTTTAGTAAAACAAAAAAATAAAATTTGGAATTAGCATGAAAAAGATATATACTTTACATATTAATATAATCTTTGCATGTGTTTGTGTGTGTTTGTAAATATATATGTGTGTGTGTGTGTATGTGTGTGTGTGTGTGTGTGTGTGTGTGTGTGTATGCGTATGTTCATCCATCCATAGAGCAATATCTATATTCGACAGTTGAATCATGCGTATTCGTTTTCTCTCTCGAACGATACTATCTATCTATCTATCTATCTATCTATCTATCTATCTATTTGATGATTGCGTCTAAGCATGAAACAAACTGTCGCCGCTGGGTGTTGACCTCAATACACACTTTTATATTTACATGCGCTCTATCTAAAGTTTATCTTTAGTTATTGAGCTAAAGTGCTTAAAATATAGGTATATTTTAATTATGGGTTAAAGTACCCATAACTATAATATAACTATATTTTTATTATATATAAATTTATCATATATATATATATATATATATGTATATATATATATATATATATATATATATATATGAATATGTGTGTCTATTTGAGTCTGTGGTGTGTGTGTGCGTGTTGTGTGTGCGCGTGCGTGTGTGTAATGGACTCTCCTGTCGATTTCTACGAATGCGAGTTCAACAATTCACTATTACAATTTAATTCTGCTTGCGTCTCATGAAACGTCATTCCAGAGGTGGATCTTCAGCGCGATTTTACAATACAGTTCGGCCTTGCGCCACATCTAAACAATGCTTGGAAATCCCTATCACTCACCGGCAATAGACGAGTCCATTTCACTACGCAACAGTCTATAATTTATAACAGTCTGAAAGAAGAAAAAGAATAGCATTTACGGAAATAATTATCAAAATATAGGAAAACGAGATAAAATATCTCTATTAATATGCATCCAGCCCACATGCGTATAAAATCCTGCTAATACATAGGAACTGTAGTTCAATAACGTCGTCAAAATGTAAGCTCCTTAAAAGGTGCGCCTCGATGGCCAGTGATCCTAAATTTGATAGTCGACCTTGGTAGGTTGTTGATATAAAAAAAAAGTCTAATGTATTGTACTGTAATGTATTTTCATCGCCTGAGAAAATCCTTTTTGTTTTCCGTCAGCACGGCTGATGCTAACCCCCAGCAGAGTAACTCATTACACCTTCTAGGGCTAACGTTTTCCGCCCACATGAATTGGAAAGATTATTTTGATCAATTGCTATCTTACACATTTAATGACTGCTTCTTTCCAGGTAAACTGACATCTGACTGTGCAAAGAGCCCTGTCCATCCTGTTAACCAAAAAAGTCATCAGCAGCAGATTTGATGTCATCAACACTGCGATACTGTTTCCCAGCCAAGTATTGTTTTATGTTGGAGAACAGATGATAATCAAATCAGGAGAATAGGGAGGGTGATCAAACAGTTCAAAGCCTCAGTCACGCACAGCAACCATTGAAATTAAAAACTGCTGGAGATTTGTTATGGCGAAACAAGACCACTTTCATCAGTTTTCCTGGACGTCTTGATATCTTTTTGCAACTGCCTCATGAAGTTGGTATCGTAATGTCCGTTAATAATGTGTACCTTATGAAGATAGTCAATGAACACAAAACCTTTTGCAACCCAACAAAACTGAGGCCATCAGCTTTCCTCTAGCTGAAACGACATTGGCTCTCTATGGAGCAGGTGAGTAGAGCTTTTTCCACAGCATAGATTGTCTCTGATTTAGAGTGATGAACCCAACACTCATCTTAGGTTAGGAAACATTCAAGGAAACCAGCTGGATTTGCCTCAACGTCAGAATTTCCTGTCATGGGATCAGTCGGATGCGTTTTGATCAGGTGTCAGAAGCCAAGCCACCAACTGAGCAGAAACCTCCGTTATGTCAAGTTGATTGTGCAGAATATTCTCCACTCTCTCAAGGGATATGCGCTAATAGAATTGATTATTTCATTTATAGTCAATCACCTGTCATCCACACCATGTGGTGAACACGATCAATGTTTTCCAAGTTGGTAAGAGAAAAACACTTTAATTTCGTGGGCGATGTATGATTGAATCTTTTATGTATAATCGTTTATATTCGTACATATAAAAAGGTTTTTCTTTACATCTATGTATGTTTGGTTAGGGATAGTGTGTATGCTTACGTGTCCGCCTCATATAATATATATATATATATATATATATAATATATATATATATATATATATATATATATATATATATATATATACACATATATATATACAAAGTGTAACAATAAAATTTTCCAAATCGTGTTACACCATAATTGTCTATCCCACAAAATGTTTAATATCTAAAGAAATGCTAAACTAAGGTCTTCAGATAAGACGTTTAGCTATCATGATACCATTTGACGTAAGAATCACTGAAACACCCTTTGTGTCATTCAGTTAAAAAGGGAACAGGCTAAAATCATTTTGTGTCAGCCCTACTGTCTTCTCAAATTCATTCGCAGACAGTAATGTTTCGCTGTATCACAGCTTCTCAGTGCGACTAGACATCCGAAAGCCTCAAGCCAATATCGGAACTGATAGATAGATAGATAGATAGATAGATAGATAGATAGATAGATATTAGTCACATACCTTTTTCCATTGGTGTATATTCAGTTAATTATTTTACAAACTACACGGTCCTAGCATGCGTTTAATATTCTTTTCTGCCATTCATTAATACATTTGTTTATATCGCTTATTTAATAGTTTTGTTTTGGTTTGGGGAGATAATTAAAGCTATTTATTCAACTTTGGGGTTGATTGTTGTAGTTTATTCTATTACTTTGGCGGTTTTTAATTTGTTTATTACTTCATGTTTTTGCGTCTAGCATGAAACATACTGTCGCCTCTAATGTGTTGACTTCTATGTTCACTTATACACACACACACACACACACACATATATATATATATATATATATATATATATATATATATATATATATACACCAGTAGATTACAGTACATATTTAGTGTTATTTCTCTCTTTAAACACACACACACACACACACACACACACACACACACACACACACACACACACACACACACACACACACACACACACACACGCACGCACGCACTCGAAAACACCTTCTTTCATATATATCAACAACCTTCTGGGATACATGTCTCTTGGTATAGTATTATAGTGAACGTTGACTTATTAAGGATATAAATTTTACCAACGTGCGTATTATTGTAAAAAACTAATAATATCAATAACAAAGTACAAACCTCATTTACATTTGTTATTTAGCTGGTGGCACCGAAAGTTTGCATTTTAAATTAACATTTAATTGATGAAAAAATCAATAATCATTCTGAAGCTATCAAATACCTCACAAAAGCAATCACAACAAAAATTGCAGATGCTGTCCCGTGGCAACTTCGCTGCATAATATGTTCAGAATATGGTTTTATTTTCACACCTAGATAGTGTTTTCGGAGTGTACTTACGTTTTACACTGCTATGAATATGTGTCAACCAATCAAGGCAGAACCAAGTTTGAATGGTAGAAATCTGCGCCTAGAATTAGTTGATCATATCTTCTATCAGATAGCGATTTTTATCAAATGCTTATCCTCACTTTATCTATTTTACTATCTCTTCTAAGAAAGGTTTACAGGTTTTCTTTGTGAGTATACTTTAGACTAGGCTTTTGTATCCCGAGGTACGAAGTAGGTTACTCGGATCATACTCAGAGGTCCATTATTGCATAGGCTATACTCAGGTATATTCTAGATTGCGGGAATTAATCTAGACACTGGTCTTCATTCAAAGGTGATGCTGTGTATATGGCGAGATTGTAAGAAAGACCTTTAATATGAGCTGCTTTTGGAGAGGAAAAAGAAGATTAATTCGAATATGTACTTCCACCAGTGAGATTAAGTTAAAACTTCTAACAACGAGGCTTACGGCAATATCACGTTGAAACACCGGTTCTCATTACGATAATCGAAGTTAAGCAACGTCAAATCTAGTTAGTACCTAGATGGGTGACCGCTTGGAAATACCAAATGCTGTAAGCTTCCATGTACGAGTGGTGTAATGGATAATGGCTTGGAATTGTTAAACGAAGACCCGAGTTTCAATTCCTGTTGTGTTCGTTATATTCACTTATGTACAAATACCCTTTAGAAAGATATCAATCCACTCCTCCTTCTCTCAGCCATTAATTAGTAAAACGTGTATGAATAAAAATTATTATATCCCCCACCTACAATTCTTATAATGTAAAAATATTTTCTGCCTTGAAATATTCCGCAAAGGGTTGATGAACCGTCAAAAACGAATCAGTCAATCAGCATCTGACAAAGTGATTTTTTATGCGTAATGCATAATCAGTCTGAAAGATGATGTCATAATTTGAAAGAAAAATGCAGTAAAATATTCCTATGTATTTTCATATTCATCAGCATTTCCTGGAATTTGTTAATATTTAAACTGATTTTTTAAAACTTATCTTAAATAATTAAAAAAAAAATCAATTTAAATGTGAATTTATCATGGTGTCTGTAAACGATGTTTTTCTCTGATGTCACAGGTGTGTGATGATGAAACTGTGTATTTTCGATTTTACACTGAATGGGACAATTTCTACCTAGAAAAGAATGATACGCTTTTGTCTTTTGAGGTTTTCGAACACGGAAGTTTGAATTGTTCAGCTTTTGTCTCTATTTTTTTTAAAAATTCTTTTTACATATAGTGTAGCGGATCGATACATCCAGAGTGTGATAATTAGCTATTAGCTGAAATTGAATGGGAAATTGTCACTGAATAATCTTCGATCCATGTGATTAATAATCACCGTTCAATTACGTGAATTAACAACAGAATAGATTATATCAAAAAACAAATATTTGTTAAGCAAAATATATACTTTTTCCTCATTAGTATATAGATGCATTGATTTATTGACACACACACACACATATGTATGTATATACATGCACACACACACACACACACACACACACACACATATATATATATATATAATATTATATAAAACGATTGCTTAACATTTAATATCAATTTGTTGTTGTTTTCTCCGAGTTCGACGTTTCTTGGTCATGACCATTCTTTTATATATATATATATATATATATATATATATATATATATATATATATATATATATATATATATATATATATATATATATATATATATACCAGATTTCTAACTTCTTGGCTGAACATTTTGAAAAGGATCTGTAAAGTCTAATCTTTAACTGTTAATACCAAGATTATCGATGAAGGGCATACACTCCTGGTCAAAATATTAAGACCAGATACAAATGGGTTAAAATAATATAAAATACTCTTACTTTAATGGGAATATATTTGCGAAACATTTGCAATTAGAAATGTGATTTATCAACAAACAAGTGAAAATTTTAAGCTTTTAATTGATTAATTTAAACAAACATTGAAAAAGTATTTTTGGGTTGGTCATAAAGATAAGACCATGTGTCAAAAAAATTACTGGACAAAAATTTTAGAACTAGTCAGTGTGCATATAGCTTCAGGCATGTTGGGTCATTTCCAGCATTAAATTTCAGATTCTAAAATGGCTAAGAGTAAAATTTTAATAAAGTTCGAACAGGGGAGATTGTTGAAATTCAAAGACATGATCTTTCGCAACGAGCCATTGCAAACGAAATTGGGCGTAGCAGAACTGTTGTTGTTAACTTCATTAAAAATCCGGATGCGTATGCTTCTAAAAAGCAAGCAGTCACCGCAATAAAATCTCACCATTCTCTAGACAGACACTTTAGGCGAGAAGTTAAGTGAGATTCAAGCCTAATAGCAAATCAGATAAAATCGAATAGAGATGCTGAATGCAGCTCTCGCACAATTCAACGGGATTTAAATACGAAAGGGTTTAAGAACGTGAAACGGCTGCAGAGGTCTTGTCTTCTTCCTCGCAATAAAACCTCCCGTTTACAATTTGCTTCAGATTATCAAACTTGGGATGTAGATAAATGGAAGAAAGTGTTGTTTTCAGACGAGAAAAATTCAACCTTGAGGGCCCAGACGATTTTGAACGTTACTGGCATAAAAAAGATGTTGCAAAAGAATGTTCTTTCAATACGACACAGTGGAGGTGGATCAGTTATGGTCTGGGTTCATTTTCGTACAATGGAACTCTTGAGTTACAGGAGATAAAAGATCGTCAAACAGCTGTTAGTTACATTGACATACTAAGAAAGGCATCACTAATTACTGAAGGCCCTCACATATGTGGAGAAAACTGGATTTTCCAGCAGGACACTGCTGCAATCCACAACGCTCCCCAGATCGAAACCCAATCGAGAATGTTTGGAGATGGATGGCAAAGGATGTTTATAAACATGTATCGCAATTTGAAACTGATGATGCTCTTTGTGCTGCAGTTTATGCATCCTGGGTGAGCATCCCAAGCACCCTCATGCAAAAGTTAATGAGTAAAGTAATTTGCAAAAATGGAGGATATACTGAGAATCAAATTGTCGTTGTGTCTTATTTGTTCTGTATTTTCTATTTTTATTTACATGGTCTTATCTTTATGACCAACCAAAAAATACTTCTCCAATGTTTGTTTAAATTAATCAATTAAAAGCTTAAAATTCTCACTTGTTTGTTGATAAACTACATATTCTAATTAAATGTAAATGTTTCGCAAATATATTTCGATTAAAGTAAGAGTATTTTATATTTTAACCCTTTTGTATCTGGTCTTAATACTTTGACCAAGAGTGTATCTCATTTTCTTTCGGATTCTGTAAGAATTATTGGAATAAAAGCTTTAAAACTGGCCCCGTGTTTGCTCCAAATAAAGAACAAATTTGCCATGCCATTTTCCTGAATTTCACGAAAAGAATAAAGTAAATGCAGGAGAAAAAACATTATATCCACCTATGGTGATAAATTAGAGAGTGAAAAAACATATAAGAGACGGTCTTCCCGTTTTAGAAACAGTGACTTCACTTTAAAAGATGAGCCAGAAGAATGTTCCCCAAGAGGATGTTTCTGATGCTCTAGATGTGCTTGGTAATGCTAACCCAACCATTGCAATGTGGCAACTCAGCGAGTATTTCAACATTAACCAAATAACTATCCATTGTATTGAGAAAGCTTGGGAAAGTGTCAAAGGTAGAAATGTTCATTCTGTATGATCTCTCACTAGCGATTCGCAATGAAAATGTAGAATATATTGCATCATTGCATTCCTGTCAGTTTCAAGGGACAGGGTAACTACCAGACATCAAAAGAGGATCCTTTGTGACAATATTAAGTGAACGCATCGATGGCTTTGTCGCGATGGAACGACTCAGCAAACAATTTTGTTTTCGTTATGATGAGATATTCAGGGAATTATTTAGCACGGACTGTTATTGACCATTTTAATGCAATACTCTATACTATCTGAAAAAGGGTCTAAAAACAGGGCAGGGAAAAATGCTTCATCTGGATATATTGTTCCTTTTAAGAATTTGACAAAGCTACTTGGCTGGAGGTAAACTAACGTTAGAAGAAGAGGTCGAAAATGAATCTGTTTCTTGTCTAAACGTGAAACATTTTGTAGACGTGGCATTAAATAGCTTATTACCAAATAGGAATAGTTATTGAAAACAATGATTACTATATTGATTATTAAATTCATTTCTGTTGACGATAATTTTGCTTTATTTCTCTGTCTCTCACTCTTTTTCTGCCTGTCTGTCTGTCTGTCTGTCTGTCTCTCTCTCTCTCTCTCTCTCTCTCTATATATATATATATATATATATATATAGCATAATGAGAAGCCACGTATACTTTCTTAATATGCATATAATATAGAAAAAACAACTGAAAAGTTGCAAAATAAAAAAAATTGAATGTTTTTTTTGTGAAAGTATTTATATATATATATATATATATATATATATATATATATATATATATATATATATATATATTTGATATTGCAGATCGGCCCCGATCTTTCATCAGAAATGAAAATTTTTTTAGATATAGTTAAAACATTTTTTTAACTATATCTAAAAAAAATTTTTTGTTTTACTATTGAAATATTTATAAAGATTTTAAATACCCAAGTCTTTATTTAACCCTAGTATATATGTATTTAATTTTAAAATCCAGTATTTTTCTTTTTTTCTGCGTGTGTATGTGGAACTGAAATCAGAATCTATCAATACACATTTACAGTTTTGTAATGAGTGTCCTGGTTGATTAAAATGTTCAGCTATGGGGGAATAAGGAATGTTTTGACGTATGGTTAGTTTATGGTTGTTGAAGCGAATTTTTTTTTTAGATATAGTTAAAAAGTTTTTTAAACAACATCTAAAATATTACTACAGTTAGATTTACGTTAGAAATATTCAAACACAGTTGCATTCCATATCACGTGACATCCGCGTCTCGCGACGGACGCTACTTAATGTAAACAAACTTCTGAAATATCAAATATATATATATATATATAAAAATATAAATACTTTCACAAAAAAACATCCAATTTTTTTTAATTTACAACTTTTCAGTTGTTTTTTCTATATTATATATATATATATTTATATTTAAATTACAAATTACCCATGTCATATATTATGAAATGGACTAAGTCCGACAATTATTTTAATATATTTTCTGTTTATACATTATTTATATTGATACAAATTAAATGTTCTGTTTAACAGTATTAACAACATTTACCGGACTGAATGTCCGCTAAATTTCATAGAAAATATGTCCTCTGATATATATATATATATATATATATATATATATATATATATATATATATATATATATATATATATATATATATAATTTTGTATGTGCAGTACTTAGTGAAAAAGCGCTCAATATCAGTGATAGAGCTGACATATTCAGTTGTATGGATATGAATTTGTGACCCTGGGTTTCACGCTTTTGCGATCATCATACATATCCATAAAACTGAATATATATATATATATATATATATATATATATATATATATATATATATATATATATATATATATATATATATATAAACAATTTTCTGGGGCCACACAAACATAAGATCATTTTTGAGGCAGAGATCATAGCTTATTTATAAAATAAGATACAATAGTATCACACCGAATAAAATAATAACTCTCATCTACCCATCAGCAGATTTTAGTCGTTTATCAATATGAATGTCAATATGAAACTGACGTTAAGACTGTCCAACAGTTGGATGATAGAACCGTCCATCATGTCCCGGGCGAAATACGTAAACATGTGCCTATAACATCCGGCCGCTCACAGGCTCATGGGACCACAATCGGCGAACATTTACTGAATTCAGTTGCTTGTAGGACTGGCTACTCAGAGGATTTCTTCGCTTATCCTTAACTTCTTGTAAGCAGCTCTTAATATACGACGTCCGACAAGCAGAGAGGAATTAAAGCACAAACTCATGCTTCTTGATGAATCCGTATCCAATTCTCGGCCAAAGTGAGCGAAAATATTTAATTTATAATTATTTTTATTTTTTCCCATCCCCCCTTTTGTGCTACTTTAAAATTCGGTTGTTGGAATTTCTTTTCGATTCGTCAATTTAGTTTTATATTGACGATATTAATTTCTGAAGATGAGTCAGTCGAACGATATCTAAAGCCATGAATGTGTATGAAGTACTGTGGGTGTAACATACATACATATATAGGATGAATACAAATATAAAATTTGTCGGCTGATTGATGCTTCGGCTGATTGATGTTCAGCACGTCTACTCCAGAGTTTCGTATATTAATATTTATGTAATCCTTCGCTCCACTCGTCAGTATATATATATATATATATATATATATATATATATATATATATATATATATATGAAGAAATATAGTCTTAAAGTGTGCTATATTTATGGGATAAAGTGCTCAATATCAGAGATAGAGCTTGTGCAAATATAAAAGTGAACATAGAAGTTAACACTTCGAGGCGACAGTCTGTTTCATGCTAGTGCAATCGTCAGGAAACGATTGCACTAGCATGAAACAGACTATCGCCTCGAAGTGTTGACTTCTATTTTCACTTTATATATATATATATATATATATATATATATATATATATATATATATATATATATATATATATCCAAGTATAGGAATAAATTCCAAATAACCAAAAATACTATTCTTAAAAGAGTACTCAATACACAGTAGAGCAAATATAATATATTCGAAAATTATAACATAAATATGTTATAAAATCACTACAAAAACAGCATTTTGTTTAAACACTTCTGGTGTCTTATCAAGTGATGGTGTTGGATGTTGAATCTACATTTGACACGCCACAAATGATACTAGATATATTAGAAACGCCACGAATGATACTAACGTTTATTTAACAAGTCATTTGCGTGTGAAACATGATTAACCAGTGAAAATCAAACAACACAAAAGTAAAAATGCCATAGTAACTTTCTTCTTTTTCTCCGTGTCTCATTCTCTGATAAACATTTTAATAAAATTGAAACATGCTAGATTGATAAACGTTAATTATTTGATCTTTATCTTATTATTCTTTTACATTTTAATAATGCTCACTTAATACAACCTCAAGAGCCACTCGAAGCAGAGTATTACTGTGCGGTGTTGTACGAGCGTAAGAAAAGGCAAGAAGTGAAGTTTATGAAGCTATGTCAGATAGATAACATGAAGAAATCAAGTGTGTAGTGAGATAGAAATCATTCTGTCGGGTGTCTGTTACCACAAAGCAATAGTCTTTGGGAAGAGGCTGTCTGAGTGGAACTTACTGCTTCTCAATATAATACGTAGGGATTAAGGATGGTGGCTGGTCCCAGTTGTAAAGATCAGATCTTATGGAACTAAGGTATATAGCTCGTCAGAACATGTGTCGTGGAAATAACGATAGAGTAGCGCTAGTTTTGCGATGTTTCCGTCAGTTGCAAAGGGGTTGTAGGGTGAACGATTATTTACCACCCAAAATGCGTTGTAGACGGTTTTGAACTCTATCAAGACAGGCAACGGAGAACCGGGCAACTCCTGCACAGATATAGCAGAAATACTCCATTTTTGGTCTGATCTGGTTTTTGTCTATACAGAGTATAAGTAGGAGAGTCAGATACCTACTGGAGCGGTACAATGAACCGATCCCACCTCGTAAAGAGTGATACGTAGATAGGCAAAACCTTTTTTTTATCCGATCTTTTTTGTGATTATGCCTTCAGGTAACTTCTATGAAAGGATCACGCATAGTAACTATAGCAACCGTATTCCACTGAGTTCATTGATTGCAACGTAAGACCGCTGCCATAAGTATCTCCGATCCCACACAAGGAAATCAGTTTCCGTTTTCATGGGTCACCACATCTATAAGGATGATCAGTTTTGCTTTAATGCTTCTCTTTTATACCAACGCTTCCCATTCATACTTCCTTAAGGATTATGCCCTATTCCAGCAGCATCGTCTTCTTCTTCTTCTTCTTCTTAATCGTCTTTTTTTCTTCTTCTTCATCATCATCATCATCATCATCATCATCATCATCATCATCATCATCATCATCATCATCATCATCAGCTCAACAGCAACAACAACTTCTTTTCATCATTATGATAATCTTTATCATCATCATCTTCTTCATCATCATCATAATCGTGTTCTCCTTCATCGTCGTCATTATCATCTCAACATCATCATCACCATCTTATTCTTCTTCGTTTCATCATCATCATCATCATAGTTTTCTTCACGTCTTCTTCTTCGTCTTTACCGTCAATATATTCATTACTTTCTTCTAATGTTTTTTCAATGATCATTTCGAACTGGTCTGCACAATCAGTAATGTTTTAAATTTCTCAAAAGTATCAGTAGTCTATTCCAAATACTCTTTGGTAATGGTAATTGGGAAATTAACCGTTTCCATACAAGAAACATTCTGCATCCATTGGCGTGAATGTCGGTTGAAGTTTGTATAATCTTTCTTTTGAAACCGTTTTGTCGGGAAAATAATCTTCTCAGATCCACTAACTCTTATTGCTCCCTCTGGTATTCATGCGAATTTTTTTCATAAATTTTTGTTTAAGCCGTGTAAAAAGTCACCGTCCTCGTTATATCATTATTTTCCCTTCAACTTACATGTGCTACCGATTTTAGACGTTTCAGCTGTTGGAAGTCTCCAAGTGGCGTGGTTTTAGTTATTTCGTAAAATTCTTTGATTTTGATTCTGTAGCTCTAGTTTATAGGGTCTGATGAAGTATTGTCTTCTTTAGGATCTCAATGAGTCATTGACGACGTTTTTAATCATTACTACGAGAAAACAGTTGTATGTTGCTGAGAGTTTAGGCATTTTTGAACAAGTTAGACGCCATTCATACACCCCGCCAGGTCAGGAAATTAGTGGTTTGCATAGGAAACTACTGTCATGCGTTTTAAGGGTGGAAAGATTCTGAATATTTTATCAGAATGTGCACCTTAAGTTGTTAGTCGAAATTACAATCTTTTGTAATAAAATGTCCAAAATTTGTAATAAAATTTCCTCCGAAATCACTCGGACACTATTGAATGCTTTTTTAATTGTCTCAACATGTGTTGCTTCAGTCATTTTTCTTTTAACATTTCGCTGATCAGGAACTGATATTTACTTCAAGGAATTTTGATTTACTTTGACTTAAAACCGATGTAAGTGTTTTGTATGTAAAAGATAAATGGTCGGTAATTCTTCTTTAGCTGGTAGTGTCAGTTTTGGGGATTAAATAAGTCATATCTCGGTTAATCATTCAAATTTTTTCTTGAATTTGTTAATAGCATTCGGAATCAAACTTTTGTGCAGAAACAGAAAAGTATTTAACCAGAAATAAGTACATTATCTATTCGCTGGAATTCCCACTAAAAACATTCTTTGAGAATTTGTATTTCCTTAACGTTTATGTTGTTCCATTTCTCCTCCACTATCGTTTAATATTTCTGTTCAGTGTTCCTAATCCATTTTGCGCTATTCTTATAATTCTTTTAACTTTTCCCTTATTTCATTTCCATATATCATTCCAGAACTCGGTAACTCCTTCATTTGAATGCACCGCACACATAATTGAAACTTTCCTAGTAAGGAACAAATCACCACTTGTTGGACAGACTTCCTACTTACTCACCTGCCGTCGTGTGACTTCTGGCTGTTCCCCAATCTTAAAACCACATTGAAAGGGAAGCGATTTGATTTGCGAGAGAAAAGCCACGGGAGCGCCATAGAATTTCAGAGAAGGCTTTCCAGAGATGTTACCAGCAGTGTGAAGTCCCAACGGGAGTATTGTGAAGGTGATTAAATAAAATTCGTGAAATATAAAAAATTGATTTTTTTATGCCAAAAGGTCGGATACATTTTGAACGCACCTCGTGTATTTTTGATAGACTGCCTTGATTTATTTATTTCCCTATAGAATTTCGTTTTAGATCTCTGATAGTTTTTTTTAAATATCTTTTCTTTGCTTTTGTTTCGATTCTTTGTTTGAAGACGTCTTTTGCAGTCTGTATATCATTTTTTCTTTAATATATTTGTGTTGCATTTTGAACACTTGTCTATTTTCCTTTCTATTCCTTCATCATTTAATATCTGCCTGGCGAACTTTAATCTCTTTATCGCTCTTTGCAATAATGGTGATTAATGTTTATTTCTTGGGTTAGCTTTAGGTTTTGCTAGGTTTTTGCATTGATGTTATGACAACTGCAGCAGAGCACATTATTTCATTTAGGATCGTTAACTTCAAGTCGATATATTTTTTTTACTGTTTCTTTAATTGATTATTTTGTTATTCTAATATTTTTCGTTTTAAAATCATGTCTTATTTTATCCAAGATTTTATTATTTCTCTAATGATGTTTATTTTCTCGGCTGCTTCCTTATTCGTATAATATTTCTGATTTCGAAATTGATTTTTGGTATTACTAGAGTTTTCTTGTCGATTTTCCCGTTTTTTGTTTATTAGCCTTTCAGCATTTCAGCTTTATATTATTACGTCTCTCGTATTTTCAGCTCTAATATTGGTGAATTGTAATTGATTACCGTGTTCAGCTTTAACATTTTCCTTGAGATCACCGTACATCAATAAACGTCTTTTTTCCATTGATAATGTTCCTTTTTTGTATCTTGCTTTATTAGCATCTTTATTTTCTCTGACGTTAAGAAATATTCTTCTCTATATTCTATAAAATTTGGGGAAGAATATGTCCGGATATTAGGGAAAATACTTTGAAGCAGAATCCTCACATAACTTTCTACAAGTCTAGTGATAGATATTCAAGCCAACACTGCTATGTAACTCATACGTAGCCGAGGTAAGAAGAAATCTGTTCACGTCTTTCCCAAGGGTATTTGAACAAAATGAATGCATCTACCTAGGCTGAAATTTGAACTCGGCTCTACGATTCCACTTTCTGTACCGATAACAGTTACACTACCCGCATATCCACATTTCCAGTGACGACTCGAATGAAATCAATATAGTTCGATTAATTCATTTCTTTGTTTTATTTTATTGTCGTTTCAATCGAAATTCGATTATTGAATGGAATTTATGCACCCATATAGATACGCCTAGTTATCCATGCACAAACACATGCACTTATATACAGGTCCAGACAGGCGCATGCAAAGTTATATGTACGTGCATAGATACTGCCACACACATACACACATACACACATACATGCATACACATACATATCCATCATACGGTACAATATACCATAATATATTTCTACATATATATATATCCTCTTCTTCTCCCTCCAGTTATCTCCCTAGGTTCTATAGCCTTAGATGACAACTGGTCTAGAAGGAGGACAACTCTGAATTCAAAACCTGCGGAGGGTCGTTTGGGGAAATTGTCTTTGTATTCGGCCTATCAAAAAGTGTGGTTCTGCACAAAACCTTCATCACTATAAGCAAATCTGGCGCTGCTTGACTCTCATACGTCGAATACGACGGGAGTGTCGAATGAATATATATATATATATATATATATATATATATATATATATATATATATATATATATATATATATATTCATTCTCTCTCTCTCTCTCTCTCTCTCTCTCTCTCTCTATATATATATATATATATATATATATATATACATATATATATATATATAAAGTATAAATAGTAATACCTAAGCGGAAATATCATGTTCATCTCTCACTCTCTCTCTCTCTCTCTCTATATATATATATATATATATACATATATATATATATATATATATATATATATATATATATATATATATAGAGAGAGAGAGAGAGAGAGAGAGAGAGAGAGAGTGAGAGATGAACATGATATTTCCGCTTAGGTATTACTATTTATACTTTATCGAGATATGCATAAAATTATGCGAAAATTGATATGTGATCATTAGGAAAATGGAATTGTCAAACTGATTTCCCGTCCATGTCTTAGTCATTGTTTTTATTTTCAGATGAATATGCATATAGGAATGAAGGAATTCAGCTTTCCATGTCTCAATTCTACTCAGCTTGACGAAAGTGAATGCAGTGTTGCATTTCCAATCCAATCATATTGAGAAAAAATCTAATCCAATGGCGCTTGAATGCGCAATCACCAATCATCACCATTATGCAGGTTTCAAAAGAACTTATTCAGTTATCTAGCTATATATGACGCCGCCTGCATTGCTATATTTATGTCTGTAACAAATCAGATATGAAAAGTAAGAGGTGAAGCTTGCAAAATTTCAGCAAAATGGATAGATTCTGATCACGGGTTGAAGTGCCAAGCAGTACACAAAAAAAATTAATTCTTAAGAGTGCTATGTATGTTTATATATTTAAAAATAACATAAGAAAAACCGATAATTGTAAGGGCATAAAAAATGCAGTCATATTTTCCCATGTACATATATCTTGTCTTAATTCCTGATTTTTTTTATTGTAATCTTTCCTTAAGAGCTTTTTCTCTCATATTTTCTAGCACCCAGTAACCCCTTTGCGTTTTAGTAGCTTTATTGCCTTGCTTGGGGGAAATGATTAAAATAATATATATATATATATGATTAAAATATAGTTTTAAGGTATGCTATATTCATGTGTAAATCTGCCTATGAAAATATATAAATAGTCGAGTCAACACACAAAAATCATGGACTGAAGATTGCGTTCAAACATCAAACAGACTTTCGCCACTTGGAGTTGACCTCAACGTCCACCCCCATATATATATATATATATATATATATATATATATATATATATATATATATAGTCAAAACCTAATGAGCCAAACAAACTGGCTTTGTCTGGCTCATTAGGTTTTGACTAAGTCTGCTCTACGTTTGTATCGAGCTCTTCAGTTAGTTAGTGTTTACTCGTATCGGGTTTTTTTCTTTGGGCCTTGAACCTGAATCTGTGCTATTATTTTCGACAGACTTTCATGTTCCTGGCTCTTTCTTTTTTAAAACCTTTTTTTCCATTCTAGATTGATTTGGCTATTGTTAAATCAAGAATTCGAAGGTTTTTCGACACGAGTATAGTCACCTATATATATATATATATATATATATATATATATATATATATATATATATATATATATATATATATATATATAGCAGTAACAAGGATTGTGTTTCACCTAAAAATAAAAACAAACTAAAAAGCTGTCGACCAGGGTATTTCTAGAAAATAACGTCTTGAAAGTAATCAGTCTTTGAAAATTAAACGTATTATCTTTATGCTAAGTTTGGTCGAGATTAGATTCACTCGTCAGTAGATGTGATCGTAAAAATATTATTAAATATTATGTTGAGTCTTAGCGAATTTCCGTTCTTGAAAACCAATTGTAATGGTGAATGTATTATCATAATTATTAATCATAACCAACTATTACGAATAAATCTCGAGTACATTAACATATGACAATGTTCAACGTCAAAAATTGACTAGTATAAATTACCGTAACTGACTCCAAAATGCGTTTGATGGGATCTTCGGTTTGGAATTCTTAAAGGACATTGAAACACTAAATGCACATTTGTATGTTTATCAGCTGGAACGTGTCCATAACAGTTTTGCCTGAATGTGCTTTGCGCACGTCAATAGAAAAAAATTGTGCTCCATGACAATGCAAGGGCACATAGAGTAGGAATAACACAGAAAAAATTTGTAATTTCGGCTGGTTTGTTATACCCCCACCCCCGCTCTATTCACGAGAACTAGTACCAACGGATTATTCTTTTTCGGTCGCTGCAAAACGCTTTAATGAGAATGTAGTGAATTAACATACAGACGCATACTTTAGAACACATTCATACGCTAGTCAGAACATAGGATTAGACCTTTGCCGAACCCATTACGTTTGGGAGTTCAGGATTGGTTACAGGACTGTCCAATTGCAGTCCGTCGCTCTGCTGACTCAATGGGAGATAGAGGGCACTTGGGCTCTTTTCGCCTCCAACAAGTGAACATGCAACACGCACGCATCTGTTCCTCCCATCTGATACCATATACTCGACGTATGAAAACGGAACTTTCATTATTCTATACTTAAGAACACTTTCACAAAAAGGTAGAAGCTTTGTATGTTACGCATTGTTTCTTTAATACAATAAATATCATGTTTCGACTTATGTTTAGATTATTCTTATTATTTTCCCATAATGTCTACTAACTAAACATTATTAGAAAAAAACTTTCTCTAATGAAAGCCAAATTAAAAAAAAAAAACATTTCACAACAAAACCTTTTTGCTCAAAGAGCTGCCTGGGAGGTGGCAATAAGTCAATGTGAATGAAGGTAAATATACAGTTAAATAAAATGTATTTGTACTTTATTTTTTGAAGAATAAAGTAGATAAGCAAAAACTAAAATTACTTATGTATCAACCTAATGGTGACTCATTAGCCGCTATTATTATTTTATTATTCGTTATTATTTTCTTTACCAAGCTTTACTTAGACTGACAGAAATGCTAGTTTGTGTCACTCTTGAAAATGGGGAGTGCCAAATGAACAGGGGTAATATGTTACTAATCATACGCATTTTATATTAAATCCCTTAGATCTCAAATCCTGGAGAGGATCTAGTAATTCCTCGACAACCTTCCGCGAGATGGCATTTCGATAAACGCATCCAGTCTCCTGTAATATGAACAGGTTAATAGGACGTTTCGGCCGTTGTACGCCCCGGCCTCCTTCAGGTGATTGGAATTTCAGGTGATTGGAACCATTTATTTCGTCCACCGGAGTAGTGAATAAAAGCGTTGGTTCGATCCAATGGCTTGAATCAAAGATTTGGGAGTTCAATACATGGCTACTGCAGTGGTGGACAGAAATTTGGAGAGTTGAGTTAACAGTAGATAATTGAAACATCCAGAAGAGGCATGGCACCTGGAACTAGAACTATTATACTCCGATGGATAAAATAAAGGGTTCGGTTCAAAATTCCAATCACCTGTAGAAGGCCGGAATGTATAACGGCCGAAACGTCGTGAATATGACAATAAAGATGAGAATAACAAAAATCTCCGAAAAGTCCGAAAAATGTAAATAATATGAATAATTACAATACCACATCTCAAAAATATAGACAGGTTAATAGGAGTAGATAAGTTCGCCTATCCCCCGGCTCGCACTCCTTCCATGTTTATTGATAGTTGGTTCAATGTATCGTGATAGACAATTTTTTCTCGCCAGAGTCTATTTTACACATTTCCGTGCATTGAATATTGATGTCATATTTGGTCTGGTGTTTCTGCTATATATTTAGAGATTCTTGATGATAATGAAAATGATGAATATGAAATGTTATCGGCCGTGACCTGGCATCTCGACCTCAGTTACATCCCCACCAACGTAACTTAGTTTTCCTGTATCTTATCTATAAATATTCTATGGGAATTGTTCTGATGAAATTTTCTCTTTGGTACCGCGACTTTACGAATTTCATTGCAGTAACACATTGGCAGCTGGATGCCATTAATTTAGACTTGAGATTGCCAAACTGAACCATAAGTTTCATGCTAACAACATCTTTTATCGCTCTACTCGCTTGTGGAATTCTCTTCCATCTTCTTGCTTTCGAAGCAATTATGATCTTCAAAAATTTAAATGCAATGCTAATCATCACCTTATCTTCCCTTAATTACTGTTTATTTTATTGGCATCTCTTAATAATGTTTTTGCTCAGATTCTTTTACACTCAGGGACGTATTTTGTCTTAGTGGCTTTATCGCCTTGCTTGGAGTGAAGTTATTTAAAAAATATGTACATATCGTTTTCTTACCTACCTTCCTTTTTTTATACACAAGAATTTTTTCTCCGTTTCCTTTGCTTAGGACTTTCATCTTTGTTTGGTTGTACCTTCTTTGTCTTCATTTCTCTTTAAACTTCCTTCTCATCCTTTTTATTCCTCATCTTTCTCCCTTTATCTTCCTCTTTTATCTGTTCATATTTATCATTTTCTTTTCCACTTTCACATCTTCTTTTATCCTATCTTTTTATTTCCTTCTTTCTTTTCATCACTTCCAACTTTTAAATATTTTCCTTTCACTCTCTTTCAGTCAATTATCCTCTACTTACATTCTGATTGTATTCTTTTTAATATCCTTTATTCTTCTTTATAGTTTCTTCCTATTTTCCTTTCAATAATTTTCATGTTTATCTCCTGATGAAGATAACGAAGTCCACAAGGCCAAAATATTTGCACACTCAACATATAGATCAATAAACATAGCGATAATTTTCATTCTAACCGTTGTTCGTTATGTTTTTATTGTTGATGTCATTATATTGACAGTAGAAATGTTATCTTTAAATACAGTGGGAAATATACAAATTATTAAAAATCAGTGTTTCTCTTATGTAAAATAAGCTTTTAA
Organism: Acanthosepion esculentum; assembly: GCA_964036315.1. NCBI lineage: Eukaryota > Metazoa > Mollusca > Cephalopoda > Sepiida > Sepiidae > Acanthosepion > Acanthosepion esculentum. Next base: position 51,782,669 of record OZ038503.1, on the reverse strand, counting down.
AGCTTAAAATTACGAACAAAATAATACTGAATATACAAGTAAGACTTAATTTTGAGTATGTACAATATGAAAAAGAATATAACTACCCTTCTTTATGTAACTGTAGACATGAAAACGAGTGTCCTATTAGCGGTAAATGCTTTACAGTAATGTTATCTACAAAGACACTGTAAAAACAGATTGTGTAACAAATATTATATATGTAGGGTTCACCGAAAGATCCAGGAAGTAGAGATATTACAACCATAGAAGATTATTACCTATCTTAAATAAGTAGTAGTCGGCACCCACTTGCATCCGAGCCTTGGGATGGTCATCATCTCTCTTTATTCCCTTTACTCCCCTCTGGTGGCGATGGCGGAAATGGCTGTGAAGGCCCAGCTTACCCCTGAAGAGTCGTGGGCAGGAGTCAAAGGAGGAGTGTGCGTAATGAACGCGGCTGAGCGAGTTGGGCCCTCCTGACAGCACGTCGCATATCCTCTTCATGTTGACGCCCCCACCCCACCCATGAAAAATCCTACAACAGGAAAGCCGATCTACAGCAAAGGTCGACGTTGGCCCGTGTCAGGAATGTCTTCAACTAATCCTTGCAGCCTTGTTTTGAGCTTCCGCGTAGCCTCTTGTTGCTGGCGAGTTTTCCAAACAGTTGGAGTCGAGTGTTATGCATTCTGGACACGTGACTCACGCAAATAAGTACTATAAATGTCAACAAGCCCCCGATTGAAATGGAGGTGCGGATCTTCCTAATTTGGGAGACACCAACTGGGACTTTAAAGCGGTGGTCGTCGTAGTCGGTGTCTACATATTAGTTGAACAGTTTTGCTATTTGCTCCGACATCTGAAGATCGGTTTTATCTTGAAGCTATAATGTCAAAGAGATTGTAAAGATTGAAATTCTAAACTGTTTTGAATGTTCTTAAAGGAGATTTTACTAGGGTATTTAAATAGATATTAATTAAGCCTAACTTTATCTGGCTGAAGGTAAATTGAGTAGAAGAGAGGGGTAACACACACAGCGTTCTTATCTACTTGTATTTAAGTATAAGTAATTGAATTTGTTACAATATATCGGCTGTGTATGTGATACTTATATCTAGCACTGAGTCTGTTCTGAAGGACAATTTATTTGCATGTCTCCGCTAGAAATGATTATTTCCATTAAATATAGTAAGCTTTGAACCACTATCCTTCCAGCTATAAGCTGCCTGCCGTCTGAATAGTAATCGACAGTGAGTCGGCTTAATGGTTTCCATGTCATTGTGGTCTTCTCTATGATCCTTGACATATGATGTTTTGTGCCATTACTGAAGCGGTGTTATTCGCCTGAGCTCACGAATGATTAATGCCCATAATTCGTTTCTACCCTTAATCTTTTTGCCACATTTTCTCAACGTTTAAATTGTTCTTCAGCTAACTCTTAGATCATTTATAGTCAAATTACTGCAATAATAACTGAATGAGAGGGAAAAGGAAAAAAAAAAAAACTTTTTGAATTAAAACACCACACCATGCTAACATTCCTTCAAGTTACTAATTGCAGACAAGCCTAGCTTTTTGGTAATTAATTTCATATTTTGTAAAATATATCTGAACCCTATTTTGTCGAATACTTTTACTTTTTCTGTGTGCCTTGACCCTTCAGGAAGTTATCGTTAATTGTTTTCGAATGCCATAACAGTGTTACCATTATAGGAGAATGATTACCGGAAATTGATGGGTGCAAGTCGACCTCAAAATTCTACCAGTGTTGGACCACTGGTAGAATTTTGAGCTACATTTTTCAGGCATAGTGATAAATGAAGGTAGGCTACAGTATACTATAACCAGTGCCCAAACTACATACGTTAACACCACTTTCCTATATATTGTGTCACTAACCGTAATGTCTTTCTATATGCATTGTATAGCAAAAAGAAACTACAACAAACATCGGTAGGTACCGTATATATTATCGTTATAATTTAGCGAACATTTAAAATTTATCTGGTCTACTGATAAACACATTAAAGTCAACTCCTATAAAATATTAATACCATAGATTACACATCATATCATGTAGTTCTTTTGATAATACTCCTACGTATCGTATGTTATTGTTAAACAAAGTATCACTCATCCGCCATTTGTATCACTGATGTAAACAAACAGTGACGCTCTCACTTAGTGTATCAGCTGTTGGACGCCATATTTGCTGTAGGGTTAATATAATACTGAATTTGTGTTACTGTTTTCTAATTTTATATTAATTTCTGTGTTAATATGCCAAATATGTTCACCAAAAACCAGTTTTAGTGGGTTATATTTGTGGCAGCCTGCTGGAGGTACGTGGAGTGGTGTACAGTAATTGTTAGGAGTGCTGTTCTACTTGTTCACAACTCAGGGGTAAAGATCTGCATTTTATACCCGCCATATAAGTGGAACCCTAGATTTGGAAATATTTTTTTAATCTTGAAAACTCGGCTTGTACGCCGCAGTTTAAGGTAATAGAACGGTAATTATTAAAATTATTTTAATGATAGAGACATTTATTTAGCGGAGAAAAGGGTAAAAAATCTCCTCACAGATAAAGAAAAGATTTGAAGCGACAGAAAGGCGGTTTTACTAACAAGGAACTTTTATGGAGAATAGTAACTACGCAGAAACTCTTGTGAACGATCTGAAAGAGATCGATGAAATTTTCGGGACAAATAACGAGGAAAAAGTCTCTGGAGAACAGTTGTTAAACACTCACAAGACAAATTGAAGAAAGGAGAAGCAGATGGAAACAGCGTGTAACCTATAAACGAGATTGTGTGAATGGATATCGAAGAAGAAAAAAGAGGAATGGTAAAGAATTGAATGTCGCTTAGAACAACAAAATATCTGTAAAAGAAGTGGCGTTTATATTTCATATTAAAACGAAGTAACAGTTATCTATTCGATATGTTGTAATTATTAATGGGTACATGGTTCGTAAGCCAATTTGTCTTAGATAACTGATAGTATTTAATTGTACAAAGCCTTTAGCATTTCTAATTTCTTTGATTGGATGCTTATATTTTAATGACTATTTTGATATACTAAGCCAACACTTTGCGTACTTCTGCCGTAGGAAGATGCTTTTATTGAGCTCCGAGTGTTTACATGGCAGAGGCCAGTCTATTTTTAAGTCGCAGAAACGTGGGACGAACACATCAATCAGTTGCTGACAGAAAGTCATAAGAATTTCAGTTTATGCTCGACAATTCGACTGTTGTGGACAAGATTGGAGAATTTACGTTAGATTTCATTAATGGCTACTCAGTTTTGTGTCTCGTCTATTAGCTTTCGTTGTCAGTGCAACAATATACATCTTCACTGTAAAGATTCATAGTCAGATATACTACCACCCGAAGCGACAACATATCCATCATGATCATACACCTTGTGCTTTTGCCAATATATAATTTATATTTATAAACAAAGGAAATGTGAAAGAAACAAATGTATAGAAGGCGATTAACACGATACTTTATCTATAAAGATTAAATTTACTTCTAACGGCTATTGGACCATAAAACGAATTTTGCAATTTGGTATTTGAAGGAATGTTGAAAATATCTGTAAATTTCCGATTTTCCCAAATCTGATCAAATTATCAAATATTATTTCCTTTTAGAAGTGCTTATTGGTCAGACGGAAAGCGTTTCAGTAAAATGAATATGTATATATATATATATATATATATATATATATATATATATATATATATATATATATATATATATATATATATTGCAAACCTTGTCATTGAAAGGCAGATATTTTGTTTGTTTGCTCAGCAACATATCAACTCCTTCTGGGTCATTTAATGTCGAAACTGAATTTTCTTGGGAGCAATAATAATTTTTTTTTTACAAAAATGTATTTGTGCTATTTTTTTTACTATGAAAATATATTGGTGGTGTTTATTTATTTTTATACTTTCATCGCATTTAGCCATATCTGGGACTCTAGCAGATACTACCACCCCGGTGCAGGATGGACCTGAGAACGACATCAATTAAGAGGAGGTTCCGCACTCCTCAAACCACCCGATCAGAGGCCTTGCTCACAGATGTAGTTTATCGTCATACCCAGAACCGTCTGCGACAGAGATTTTGAACACAAAGAAACTTTTTCAGATTTTCCATCGTGGGCACTTAGTTGTGGTATTCACCAGGGCGCCCACGTCGCAACCGGATGTGACACAAGATCAAGGTTTAAAGTGGTAATACCGTGCAAAAATTCCCAAACCCCCTCGGCACTTTCCCTTTTGAGGACGCTAATAGGCACTGGGCAATGAATCCAGACCCATCTCGAGGAAGACTACTCGAGTTGCGTTCTGCCTGTGGACTCTAGCAGATACTACCACAGATTTCTTTTTTAATCTAGATAAAAAAAAAATTAAAAATTTGAGTTTTCGGCAACCCTATCTATCTATCTATCTATCTATCTATCTATCTATCTATCTATCTATCTCGGTTTGTTATCTCTTGTTACAGTGAGAGGTATTTATGACATTTTTAAGAGTTCATAGACTTTTTACAAAATACTGATTGATCACGTGTATTATACATCAATTACTTTAATTTTTTTAATACTAAATCAAAGAGTCAGCACTAAAGCCAGGTGTATCCAACTAATCCATTTTTAAATATGTTAATCTGGCTGAATAAATATACCACAGGGAGATATATTTCATTTTGCGAAGTTAAAAAATCGAATCTCAAGTCGAGGCGTCAGTAAGGACAAACTGCTTGTCTCAAAAGGCATTGGTGAAAAAGACTGAAAACATATTTCTATGCAGCAGATATTCCATCATGGAACGAGCATGCAGACGTTAAATGCTGTTAAGTAAACATATCGGACATACAAATAGAAGTTGGTATTTGAAATTGTGGAGAGCGTCTGAAGATTTTTAACCGAGCGAAATAATGCGGAGAATGCAAAAATGGCGCTAATGATGAGATTAGATTATACTTTCACTTCAGGTGAATTGAAGATTAGTTTCACGCTCTTATCATTAACCGCACCGTGTTGGTTGATTGTCTTCAATTACAAAGAAGCATTTCTCATGCATGTTTTATTTAACACTTTTTGAAAAAGTTATTACATCTATCTATCTATCTATCTATCTATCTATCTATCTATCTATCTATCTATCTATCTATCTATCTATCTATCTATCTATCTCGGTTTGTTAACTCTCTATCTTATCATGTTAATATCTATCTATCTATGGACTTGTTTAATGTCCGAAATAGTCACATTTAGCCAGTATTCAGAGAGCAGTAAATATCAGTATTTCTAATGCGGCATTTCAGAAAATATATAGATTGAAATATTAACATCGTCCACCAGATTATAGGAAAAATTAACACAATCATACACGTCTAAAATATTTCATACCTAATAGAAATATATATATATATAAATCTGTTTATACGCATTTCATCTCTGCACTTATAACAGTAATTTTCAGAATTCTACATCAACAATAAAATTCAAATGTACTCTTGTGAAGTATACCTTTCTATACTTTATTGATTTGGGTCTATCTAAAATCGCAATACTAATATACATCGGCGCCAAATTATAATCAGTATATCTTCTACGTTATCAACTAATTTCACAGTTAAACATGATGTCGCCATATATATATATATATATATATATATATATATATATATATATATATATATATATATATATATATATATATCGAGAGATATCGCGATAACGATATATATTTTTTATATATCAAGAACTATATTGGGGAAACATGTATGACAAAGTGGAAAAAGTTTTCTTGTGACGCGTTTCATTCTTTAAGACTACATCGGACTAAATTTGTTATGTTAGTGTGACGACACATGCGCACGGACGAGGGATGTTGGGAAATTAAATTTTTCTTTTTAATCTAGCCGATAAAAACGCTGATTCGTGCCTATGTATAGTCGCACCAACATAGCAAATTTAAACCGATGAAGTCCTATAGGACGCAACGCGTCACAAGAAAAATTTTCCACTTTATCTTACATTTTCCTCATGTGTATATATATATATATATATATATATATATATATATATATATATATATATATATATATATATATGAATAACCATCTGAATAGTTCAGTTTCTACTAAAACTGTTCGCCGTGAACTCCATAAGGCTGCATATCATGGAAGAGCCGCTGTGAGGAAAACTCTTCTCTCCACTCGCAACATTCAAAACAGGTTGAAGTGGTGCAGAGATCACAATGCCTGGTCTGCAGATGGAAGCAAATCATATTCTCAAACAAGTCAAGTTTTTCTCTTTTCCAAACGTCAGGGAGAGTTTATGTGTGGAGGCAGACCAAAGAAGCTTACAGCCCTGACTGCCTTCTTCCAACAGTGAAGCATGGAGGTGGATCAGTGATAGTTTGGGACGCCATATCATGGAAATATCTCAGTCCAATAGTTGCCCTGCGTGGTAGAATCAACAGCAAAGATTACCTGAACATTTTGGAAAATCATGTTCATCCAATGGCCAAGAGTTTATTCCCTGATGGTGACTGCATGTTCCAATACGATAATGCTCCAATACATACCGCTCGAGTGGTTAAGAATTGGTATGAACAGCATGAAAGTGAACTAGAACACATGGAGTGGCCTTCCCAATCTCAAGATATCAATATTAATGAACCCTTGTGGTGGTGCATTTTGGAGCAACAAGTTAGGAGTCGCTATCCTCCACCGTCGTTTCGTAAAGAGCTGGAGAACGTTTTAATGGAGGAATTACTGAAAATTCCTCTGGATGAAGTCAGGAAGCTGTATGATCCAATTCCTAGACGTATTAAAGCTGTATGTCAGGCTAAAGGAGGACCAACTCCATATTAAATATATTTTCTTTGAATTTAACAAGTGTTTCAATTATTTTGTCCAACCCCCATATATATATATATATATATATATATATATATATATATATATATATATATATATATATATATATATCAAATGAATTAAGCAATAAGCTTTTGAATTGCTCAGCGCGAATAATACATCCGATACTCTGTCAGAATTGTGATACTCTCTTTTTTTCTCCTTCTCAGAGAAATGCATACGCGATGGTGCTAACGCACAGATTTCCTTTTAAGGTGAAATTCCATTGTATATAACTCCGGATGCGAGATCTGTCTTTTTAATGTTTTTTTTTGTTTTCTGATTTTAAATTATGAAAGTTTAGTACCTGAGAATTATCATCAGTTGCTTTTGTAACGAGAGAAGAAATGCTTATTAAAAGATTATGCAGCATCCTTTCATGTTACAAGTTTCGGTAACGGAATATTGGAACCGTCTGATGAAACATTTAAGAAAATAGAACATGTTCTGTTGAATCCTGATAAATCCGCTTTTTTGTCACTCGATCTATCATTTCAGTTAAGTATTCATTTAATCCTCTTTTCTGGAATATAGAATTTAATGCTGAAAAGAAATGAAAGAAAGAAAATACCGAAAAAAATAACAAAGCACAAAGGAACAGAAAAACTAAAAGCAAATTCGAAACAATGTTCTTATTGAACTATTTTATATTAAATGATTGAAACAGATTTGTACCCAATGTACACAAGGAAATCATTTCTTTTATGTTATCTTGTTGCATAATAAAATATTTATTTTAAAGAAGAAAACATTGTTTTGCATCTCTACATAGTATTTAATATTTTTCCTTTTATTTCGTAAACTACGTACTGAAAAAATATGATGATTGATGATCAAAGTTCTTTGGGATGTATTTTCTAACCGGTGAAGATATCACCATATCCGATGATAACTTGTCTTTATGTATTAAGGGAGTTTTATGTTATCTCAATGTCACTTGAAAGATTTAATTTCATGTAACAATCATTTCCAAAAGACTCATAGAATGTTAATTATATTTAAAAAAAAAAGAAGATATCAGAAGTAATACATGAGAAAAATTGATGATGTAAAACAAGACTTTGTTTCTTAAATGTTACATTCCTTTTCTGTTTATTTTCTCAGTATGAGTTTGATTATTACAACCGACATTAAAATTAAAAAGGGACAATTAGAAATCTTAAAAATTAGAATAACGCTCCCGGATTCGATTCTTTCTACTCAGGAGTTACGATAAGTCCAGAGTATAGAAATCATTTATTTTATATAGGTACCTCCACAAGATCGCTAAAAAATCAGCATACCGTAATGAAAACATGCTCCAAACGTAATAAGTGCTGACAAAGAAGGAGATTAACTTGAAAAAAATAAATCTCTATCTATAAAAGGCAGTGTGTGTGTGTGTGTGTGTGTGTGTGTGTGTGTGCGACGAATGCACGGCCGCAATTTTCGACGGATTTCCACCAACATTTACATGCTACATGCTCCAAGTTAGCGACAAGGCCAAGACCGACTTTGCATTTCCAATCTCCCATCGACAGTGGAAATAATCGATTATTTCATGCTTCTACGGTAGTTTTCATGTAGCTTGCGGCCATTTTCTACTGGCCAGAGTGAGAGGCTGCCACGAATAGGCAGGAAGATTCTATTGGCCAGCGTGAGAGCCAACAACTGACTGAGACGAATGTTAACTAGCATGTTAGCATGCAAAAAAAATCGATAGCTGCATTCGTCACAAGTGGGAAAAATTTAAATCTACATGGCACTTTACTCCAATTGGCTCATTCGCTTGCTTAAACTCAAAGTTGATTCTGATTCTGCAGAACTGGGTTGAGTGCGAAAAAGTATTTGTTGTTAACATTCTTTTTTCATTCGGTTTTTCCAGTTACGAGTCCTTTTTTAAAGCTGATCGTTTTGTGTTCATTTTGTTTAGTTCGTTTTCCGTAAAAGATTTAATGTTTAGTATAGAGCTTAGAAAAAATTCGCAGTGTGAGATAGGCAAGAAGTAAGGCATCTAGCAACATCAGCACGGCAAAGGCACTCCTTTAAAGGCAAGGAAGGGCAAAAATATTTTAAGTCAAGTGATAGCGATTGCTGTATGAGTCGTACGATTTTTGAATCAAGCACGGGCAACGCCGGGCCATGCTGCTAGTGGTTGTATAAAATTAGGTACCACGGCAAATTGGGTATACGTAAGGTTTAAAATGTTTTTTTTTAATGAAAACGTATGTAGTATTTAATTGACCTCAGATGAGGTCATCAGAGAAGTTAAGTGCATCAGTGCATCAGCCTGTAGCGCCTCACAGGATATCAGTGGTTCTCTCCGACAGGAGTGAGACAAACCGGATGATAGATATACTGCACGTAAGAAAGAGGGAAAAAGTAAGTCCCTTAACTTTTAGTGAGAATAAGGACCTACTTTCGGAGAAAGCTCATAAAGCCACGCACAGTCTTGCTTACTATTAACTGATGAAGTCTGGAGTTGGATAAACAATAATTTTACGTATGAGACATTTAGCTCATATTAGTTTTTGAAATGATAAAACTATTGCATGACACCAACAAAACAAGTTATTATAATTAGAAAAAATATAGATGAACATTGTAAATTAAAACACACAACTTCACTAGATATCAGCGGCAAACCAGTGTTTGAGCCAGCGATGCTTAGAATTATAGACATATATATATAAGCACCCACCCAAGTGGGAAACGGTATAGAGTCACTTACTGTTAACTCACTCCCTAGATGGGAACCAAGTTATACTCGTTGATCATAACTATCTAGATAGGAAAAAATAAGAACATTTCAATATTGCTGCCAGGCATTTCCTTATATTTCCTGACGGACACTGTTAATCCACCTGTAATCCACTATTACATGTATTGTTTAGCAATATTGAATGAAATGCATAAAAGTTCGAGTTACTTGTTCGTTCTTGTTTGACACAAATAAAGCACACAGATACAACACTGATATTCTTGCAAGATGAATAATCCACGCTCAGAGAAGAGCCCCAAGCCACACACACAACAAAAACTGAAGTTGAATAAATAATAATTTTACGTATGAAAGATTTAGTTTCGTTTTCTTATTAGTCTGTACAATATTTCGGGCAAGTCGAACTTTACAGGGTGACAATTCAGTCAGTCAGTCAGTTATGTGCCATGCGTGATACACGCTTATGCGATCATGTATCTTTCGATACATGACCAACGAGGCAGATTTTTTCCCCGCAGTAGGTTGCCATTTCTTTCTGTGGTAGACGAGTTGCCATCCAAGGCTACAGAAACCGGTCTGTCCTTCTATTTACTCATAGCTGTGGGAGAAGAATATGATTCATACCTTTCCCAAGGGTATTAGCACGTAAGTGAATGGAATGGAACTGACTGAAATTGGAACTCGGTTTTCCGATTCCTCAATCCGAGCCGCTATCCATTACTCCACCGTGGTTGAAAATTGCAGATCCGAAATCAGTTCATAGCTGTTTTATACTACAGATTTCTTGATTCACGTTTGTACTATTTATCCTCAGTCCCTACATATCATACCAAGTCGTGACTATGAAAATTGCGTTAAACAAAACAAGTAACACCAGTCATCATTTTCTCTCGACATTTGAATGTTTTTAACGAACAGGCATGTTATATAGAATGAAGCATTTATACACCGAAACTGAATAATTCATTTCGCGGGTTAAACATACATTATATGAATATTACTTCTTAATTCTTGATATAGTTTTAAACTGAGCGGCGCAACTAAAAATTCTATGTCTTGGCCTGTAGTTAAAGAATCCCAGAAAAGCATTTGTTCAATAGAATCTCGTAGTCACGTAGGCATCTCGACTTCTCATTCAACAAATACGGGTTTCTGACGCAGTGTTACAAATGACTACCACTTGGCATCCGACAATTAACTAAACTAAAGATGTATACCTTTTGATGAATGAATTAATTGACGTAGTTCACTAGGCTTTTTTTACTTTTAGTAAAACTAGAAATGTCAGTTAAATTGCATAGTTCTCTTTAGATAGTAAATCTACGCAGGTAAAGATATCGCTAAATTAGTTTTATCAGTTTTCATGATTTCTTGGGTTGACTCGGATATGTGCTGATATATGAGGATTCAGCGGCGGGGATTTTTTTTTATGTTCTCACTTGGAGGCACGGTGGAGTAATGGATAGCCGCTCAGATTAAGAAATCAGAGAGCCGAGTTCAAATTCTAGCCGAGTTCGTTACAATCACTTGTATGCAAAATCACTTGGACAGGTATGAATTCATCTCTTCTACCCACAACTATGGGTAAATAGCAGGACAGCATAGAGTGGCAATCGGTTTAGGAGAAGGACAACTTTAAATTTAAAACTTCCCACTATGATGAAATAGCTTCATCAACCCGCAATTAACCAAGCGTAGTGAGTACGACTACACCCCTGAAGACATAGTCAACCAGGGAGCAGTTCCTCCAAAAGGAGTGAGAAAGCCCTAGATTTGGACTTGAAAGGTGAGCCATTTGAACAAATTAAAAAAAATAATTTAGCGACTGAGAAAATCTTTTAAAAGAAGTTGAACGCATAAATCTGGAAAAATAATTTGTCAAATTTGAAGAGATGGCTGTCCGCTCGTATTCCGGTATGTCTGTCTACATGGGCCGCTAGGCAATTCCTCGTTACAGACACCTGCTCAGGTACATTTGTGTTTGTTCAAAAGCTACAGAGGCCACTTGTGGTTTATGCTGCAACTATGCTGAGTGGACCTAGTTAGAGTTTCTAGGAAAAAGCACATTATCTGGCGTGATCACCGCGCTCAATCCCTCGGTCACAATGACACTACTAAATGGGCGTGTTAGGGTAGTTAGGACGTTCGCTTTACTGAGTATGAGAACCGAGTTCGAATCTCATCGTAGTCGATTTATCAGGAAGATGACTTCTTGATGCTATCAGACTGGAGAGGCGATCCTATCGTGAAAACCATACCACAGGTTGGCCCTATTTTGAAGTAGTAAAAAAAAAACTGACTCAGAGTTTATGTTTACGATTGACCTTAAAACCTTAAAGATTCCTACAATTACTCAAGTAATAGGCATCAACGACTTCATACTGACATTCTTTTGTGTGTGATCTCCCTTCAGGGTGACGTCGATTATGGCTCTCCAAACATCTTTTATAATTTGAAGAGATGTTTGTCTTTTAACTATCTAGCCAATTCTTTGATCTACCATCCATTTACAACAGATCGTCAGGTAGGTTAGTCGATATTTCCATTTTCCCCAATTGTCTTCCATATGCCATGTGAGTATCACATTCTCCAAAACTTTTTCCGCACTATGTGTCCTAGAAATTTAATCTCTTTGTGATTCTTCCTGAAAACTAGATTCATTAGTTCCAACAGGTTAAAAGACACCGTGTCAGGTACATTGTAGCGAGCCACCTTCATTCCCTTCGTATTCTATTGGTGCGATGTAAGTTCCACTCAAACAGCTTTGTGGAACCGACTTCCAAGAGGATGCTTCCCCGATCACTACAATCTTAACTTCAAATCTAGGATTAACCGTTATCTTTTTCTACATATCCACAAAAAAATGTGTCTCTTATAATCTAATAATCTACCTCGAGTGGCTCTCTGGCCTTGCAAAAAGGTGTAAAATAATTAAAAAATAATGAAGAATTAAAATAAGTTCAAGTTTCCTTTTTGTTCTCGTTTTCCTGATCAATGCACACATATTAGCTTCTTTCGGTAGAGCCACATCTCTATCACCTCGTGTCTTCTCTTCAACTGTCAAGAAATTGTCCAGCACTGGCAACCACATAGGACGACTGATTACAGCGTTCTTTTCTTGGTTTCTAACGTAGCTGTCTTGTGTTTTAATACTTTGTTCAGATTTTTGAAGTCATCTTTCGCTATTCCAATGATTTTCGTATTTCTATGTCCAATTTTTCGTAGTCTGTTCAAACATTTCCCAGTGTCATGTCAATATTTGCTTGATTTTGACGTTTCCAATTCGTAGTCTGCATCTTGGGCTGTCTCTCTCTTACTAACGAACATGCATTCTGCCTTCTTACAATTCATGGTTGTTCCTTCATTCCCTCTTACCTTTACTAAATTGTCTAGTAGTTCATGCAGTTTTCTATCTATGTTTGCCACCAACACCACATCACCTGCGTATCGAGCACCATTAATTAATTTAAGCAGTACATAGGATCGCCTCACTGTAAATCTGGTGTGAATACACATCCTAGTATTTCGCCCCTTTCTATTTTTGTGTACTTGCAAAATTCAGTTTCTTACCATATGCAGGGAGGCCTGGTGGAGTAGAGGATAGTGGCTCGGATTGAGGAATCGTAGAGCCGAATTCGAATTCCAGTCAAATCCATTACATTCACTTTCGTGCTAATACCCTTAGGAAAGGTATGAATCCTCTTCTCCCCCCAAGCTATGGGTAAATAGCAGGACAGACCGGGATCTATAGCTTTGGATGGTAACTGGTCTACCGCCGAAATAAATGGCAACCTACTGCGGGAAAAAAAATCTGCCTCATTGGTCATGTATCGAAAGATATATAATCGCCTAAGTGTGTATCACGCATGGCACATGACTGACTGACTCACTGTCTGACCATATTCAGGTGGTTTGTTCCCAGTAGATATTCTGTATTATTCTAATGTTTTCATCAAATAAATCAGGTGTTTGTCTCATAAATTATGGAAAGCTTTTGTGTAATTTATGAAACTTAGGCTTACGTCTTTGAAACTATGAAACTTGGGTTTAGGTTCTTCTGTAATTGTATTGCTTTCTCCGATAGTATTCTGATCATAAATATTACATTTCTTGTTCCAGTGTCTTTAATTAAACTACAATGTCTTTGTGATATTTCCGGTCTGAAATCACGAATATCAAACCCTATATATATTGGTTTTATAACATACATACCTATGATAAAATTTTATTTATGAATTAAGCATAATGAATAACTAACAATAACTAATAACACAATAGACTAGTTATAACAATATAGTGTAATAAATTTAAATGACAGAAGATTCATTTTGTCTATAAATCTCATCAACATCAAGTTAGGATGCATTAATTTTCTTATTAAGAGGAAAACCCGAGAGTTTTCTCTGATTGGTATATCGGAATTGTCAGCTTCATTATTCTTATGATTTAGGCCCATTAGTATGCAGAATTTATGAATTTTTCTTCATGGCATTGTCCACTGAAACCGGAGAAACCGCAGAGAAAGCGAGAATGTACTGTGCTCTATAATTGATTAATGCTTCATGCCTCCCTATATAACCAATTATCTACGGTGTTAATAACGATTCAAGTTTTTTCATACTATCTATAAAAAACAATGACACCACTGTTGTCACTTTACCATATATACCTCTAAAGAAACGTGATACCTAATAAATTTTAAAGATGAAAAACTTTTCATGGAATAAATTTGATATTTCCTATAAGAAAGATATATATCTGTATTTCAAAACTAATTAAATTGATTGGAAGGAGTTCTTTTTTAAAAATTTTCTAAAAATCGCTGATTTTAGCCATTTTTATTCATCTGGCAGCATAATGTAATTTTGTTTATCAACAAATCTTTCAAAAATAGAATATACTTTTCTGAAATTTCATCTGAGGAATATTATCTTAGTCAAATTAATCTGATTTGAAACAAATATTACTTTTAGTTTAAAATATCGCAGAAATGCATTTTTAATACGGAGGTAGGGTTTTATTAAAGGTGCTGAAAACTTTATTAACAACCTGATAGCTGAATTTAAATAATTTCTTTCTACGGTTGATATATCTGTAAAAATGACTTGACGAATATAACGTGAGTGTCTTCTTTATATAATTTACAACTACCCAACAATATAAAAAATGTAAAAAACTATTCTCTGTAACCTAATGTTTTATTGAGTTTTAGATACTTTGGCTTTAAATGTTACTATAGTTATCGCTCTTATTTTCTGATAATATCCAGTATATACGTCCGTATATACAAAAATCGGCACTTTTATACACACACACAAAAAAAATCAAAAGTTTTTTTCGAAATACTGGACTCGTTGAATTGTAGAAAGCTTTTCCAGCTATGATTAGTAAATATAGATTTTACTTAATAACAATATCACCTAACTCGTACAAATTAATACAGAATTTTAAAAGATTTAAAACTTTACAAATAATTTTAATTAAAATTTAATAAAAAAATGAAAACAATTCCTGTAAAAATTCATTATTCATTGAAATGAATTTTTCTTAAGACATTAAAAATATCATATATCCGTAATACATTTTATACAAGTAATTAAAAGCTTTAAAACTAAGACATTACACAATCACGTAGTTTTATTGAATTGTTTTCCTTTTACGATTCAGAACAGATTTTCTGTAATTGGGGATCCTGTTTTACAAATAAAAGTTGATGACTTAAATTCTCTAATGAATTCTGTTTATAACTAAATTAAACATTAAGTTGTATAAAAATGAATTCTTCAAAATTTCATAAAATTAAATGTGAGTGGATTAGCAGATGTAAAAAAATGTTTTTACGAAGACTTTCTAAAAAAAAATTGTTTTAAAATAATTACGTTCATTTATGAGTAAGTTCTAAAATTTTCATTAAAATCCGACATTTATTTGATTTTTGCAAGAATTTCCAAATCAATGTTTTTCACTACAAAAACCCGCTAAAATTTTCTATACTAATTTCTGGCCACTTGCTGATGCAAGAAAAACAAAATTTTACCTAAAATTTCGAACGTTCTAAAAAGGATAAAAAAGATGTAATTTAATAATAAAAATCCTCTGGTCTTTCCTCTTAATGATAACAAAAAGATTTTGACGATAATACTTTGTTTTTATTAACTTTGGGGCATTTCTTCATCACGTATGCTCATTTTTTAGCGAATCTTTGGTAGCTGAGGTAGCTACTTTGCTACCTCTGCTTCCACTGGCATTTCCTTTTCCTTGGAGACAAGAATAAATCTTTTAGTATTGCTGCAGGAGACATTATAGAAAATAATGTTTTTGTAGAAACCATTTCTATGATTACTTTTTTTTTAGTAGTTTTTTTCATTCTATTTTTTGTTATGTTTTTCTTTCATCGCTCTTGTATTTCTATATTCTGATGAGATTTGAACCCACACTCTCTTTCCTTAGAAGTCTGTCTGCTGGTTATCTTTCGTCACCTACTCCTTAAGAATATTCCCACATGGTACAGCCCCACCAACCCATTATAAGAAATACGTTATTTTCTTAATGGTTGCAGAATGTAAAAAAAGAAACTCGATTTTACGATAAAAAATGCAAAGTATAAAAAAATAAGACGATTTTCATCATTTATGTAGGCTTAAAAATATTATCTCTGCAATTCACCGAGAATAAATACAATTCGATGCTATAAATCTCAACAGTGTAGTAATATATTTCCTATGGCTGCGATTTAACTACAGTCAATGATTTTTATTGCCTTTTCAAGTCTAATATGCATGATCTACAGTAGAAATTCATTTCACTAAGTTTCATTTGCGTAAAAATCACATTGATGACCGGTTTCACTGTTAGTGGCTTGCAATTCTGACTTATTAGCTATCATCCAATTAATCATACAATATTAATAATAATCAAAACCAAATTCCTGCAGTTATATTTAGCGATTAGCATCCTGGGTGTGGCGATAAACTTCTTCCAGGCGCAAGTCTTCTGATCGAGAGTTTTTGAGGAGCGTGGAACCACTTCTTATTTGCTTTTGTCCCCAGGTCTACCCTGACCTGGTGTAGTAGCACCTGTTAGGGTGCTAACTATGGGCAAATAGTTAACTACCAATCTGGGGTCAAAACACTATGAAAGTATAAAAATACATTTCATAGTAAAAATACCATCAATAATTTTTTTTTTAAATTACTGGCAATACATTTTTTTTAATGGAAATTACTAATACTTCAAAGAAAATTAAATTTTGGTATTAAACGAGCCGTAAGAAGTTGATATGCTGCAAAACAAACATGAAACATTTGGCAACGAATAGTAACTCAAAATAAGGATAGAGTTTTTTTAACATATAATAATAATTTGACTTATAGCCATAATACTTTAAACAATATTGAGCCTGGTCAGTACCTAGATGGGTGATCGCTTGGGAATACCAGGTGCTGTAAGCCTAGATGCTCTGATGGTCTGATGGATAACCACGAGGAGAAAATCTGATGACCGAGTTCGAATTCCAGTTGCGTTTATTTGAACTATCGCGACAAACTTATGCATCGAGATAGATCAGACGATAACAAAGGGTCTCTGTATAATCGGCACTTTCGAGGTTGAAAGTTTTGACCGAATTTTCTCGTGTTTCGTTCCCTCCCTATACATGTACGTGGTGTCACGGCTGAGAAATGAGTAGCGGCTCGGACTGAGGAATCGGAGAGCTGAGTTCGAATTCTAGTACAGTTCATTATATTCACTTACGTAAAGTACCTTCTTCCCCTAGATATGGTTTAATTAGTAAAATTTATATCTCCCCCACAAAAAAAAAATGCGTACAAAATATTTAGATTTCAGCATTAAATAACCTCAAAGGGTTGATGTCGCTATAGAGAATCAACTAATCAAAATTTGTCTGGCTATTCAGGACATAATTCATGATGTGTGTTTACGTAATATATGTAGAGACAGTCATATGCTGCAATACTGTGTTAGTTTTTAAGTGCAGTAAATAACATAGTATAATTAAAACAACAGCTTGGAATTTCAAGTGGACTCTTCCTAAGTTCTGATCAAGAATTTTCTAAAGCGAATTAACTACATGTTTTTCTATTTATAAGAATGAAAAAGGATAGTGATAAGTAATGTCCTAAAAGCATCTTTTAACGAGAATGCATTAAAGAAGTATTCACTGTATGGACGAATGGTAGATTTATAAATGTGCAAGATGGATTCTGACGAGAAAATCTTTCTGGCACGACACAGTAAACCAACATTTCTCGCACTAGACGTTGCCACATTTCAATGATAAAATAATGTTAAGCCAACACACCTAAATACGCGAACACTATAAACATATATAAATGACAACATTATCTCTCGATTTTCCTCTTTATGTATGTAGGTATCATTTATGCATATAAATATATGTATAGGACCTATTTACATTAATTAATTTTAATATACACTTACAGTGAATTCTGAAAAGTGTACATTTTAACTTCTAAGTATCCTCTTTGTTCGGTAAACCGGAAGTCGGAAATTGAAATATTGATAGCAATTTATTAAGTACTCATGTTGTTGCTCATGGAAAACAAAACATCTGCATTGGCAATAATTAATTTTAATTTTAATCACTATTTGGCGTTATTCGTCTGGAAATTTGTTTTTCTTACAGTTATTGGTGGAAGAAACGTGTTTTACATTTTGAATTTAAAAAAATGATTCGATAAGTGCACCATTGATGAGACACTATGTTCTGATTATGAGAGAATTAAAGTATTTAGTGGCGTTTAAATAAGAATTTTATATTTAAACGTTATTAAGAAGTTTCTTCGTGTGAGAAGAAAGTGCTGGAACTTTCCGATATCCCTTGTATAGTCATTTAGTAGCAACCCTGGTAGCTTTGTTCCGTCGATGATTAGGATTCCTCATTCTTCCAGCCGAGGACGTCACTATTGATGCTTTCGTCATGTTCAGCCCCTTTTATTAAATTTCTCCTATTTAATTTTTTCTAACCTTTTTATTTGTATCATTCTGTATTTTGAAGTTCATTTCAAAGCTTTCAGGTTATTTTTAGCAGGCATTGTGGTTAATGTTCTAATTCACTTTTTCTCATCGAATTCAATTTCACCGGGCTTTCATTCGTTCGCCACTAAAACTTCACATTTTTCTATACCAAATTCCATTTCGATTTGGTCTTCATTAAAATCTGTAATTCGTTTAATTAATGCGCTCAGCTCTTTTTGTTCTTCATGAATAATTTCAGATTAATCATATACATTAAATAGCTGAACTTTCGAAGCGGTATTCTCCTTTTCAATTTTTCAAGATTAATCAGCGATATGGTGGATACGAAAAACAATGGTGGAGACAGAAGCTCTCCATGAAAGACTTTTACTTTTCTTCCATTGATTCTCAGAGTCCCAGATTATATTCCCCTTTTGGTTCCTTCAGTTCCTTTTTTATTACTATGTGGTCATACTATATAGTAATATATAGTCATGGTATATAGTACTATAAAATCATACTATGCAGTACTATATAGTCATAGTATATAGTACTATAAAATCATACTATGCAGTACTATCTAGTCATACTATATAATACTATATTGTCATACAATATAGTAGTATATAGTCATACTATACAGTACTATACTGTCATACTATACAGTGCTATAAACTCATACTATACAGTACAATATAGTCATACTACACTGTATATATATTCATACTATATAGTACTATATAGACATACTATATAATGATATATAGTCATGCTATATAGTAATATATACTACTCTATTGTTCTACTATATAGTCATAGTCGGTCAAACCTGCACCAGGAAATTATGATTTATATAATTTCCTCTGACATTACAGCACTGATATCTCTCCTATCGTGTGTGTCTTTTCGAGACCATTCCTTTTGAAACTCTTTGGGTTTTTGTATGTCTTGGTATGATATAGTACCAAAAATTTGGGGATGGCATTGTTGAGCACTTTGCCGTTTGTATTTTATACACTTTTGCTTTGACGCTATTTTTCTTTTTCCGTTGAGTTATTTTTTGACCTACACTTAAATGTTTTCTGATGTTCTTTTTCCCTCCAAATGTCAGTGACTTTACAGCTGTTGCAATTTCGCTCACTTGGTTGATGAGTATAATATATATGTGTTCAACAACTACCCTTATTATGACATCTTGGGTTAGTCAAGTTGGGAATCAGTTAGCATTAACACCCTTAGAAAACCAGTAAATGCCCAGATGTCAACTAGGGCTCCAGGACAGAAGAGTGGGACTCAACTTCTGGGGTATCAGAGTGTATACAAGGCATATATCTATTGTAGCCATTGTTGACCCTTAGTCCCTTGTATGTCAACTCACTATTATTATTATTATTATTATTGAATGTTTTCATAAGTAGTGACTGTTTAATTGCCAGCAAGCCTTCTCAATACTATATTAATCTTCTTTTATTAATCCCGTTAACTGTTGATTCCATTTTCTCTTCTAATTTCCATCTCCTCCAATCTCTTTCCTGAGGAGGAAATGGAAAAGTTCTCAATTTCATTTTTTTTTCATTTGTACCCGCTTACTTCTCAAAATAATAACCAGTATTCATATTGTTATTGCGATATTTTGTTAAAGTTGTTAAGGGCAGATATTTAACTGTGTGATAGAGGGATCGCTAACCTTTTACAGTGAAACCCAGAGCCCCCACCACAACTGGAATTATTAATGTCTTCATGTGCCACATACTTGAAATTTCCACTTCAAGACCCTTGTATGTTGATCATTGTTTTGAAGATCTTCAAAGTTACATTAGTCTGTACGAACTGGCATGTCAATAAGCAAGCACCTTCTGTTTTTGTGATCTTTGATGACTATATGAGGAATTAGTATTGACTGCTTTATTTGTATGCAATGTATATTTCCAGAAAATTGTTTCATATCCTATATTTCTAACGTGGCGTGGGTCGTGTTCGTACCAATTTTTCAGCATTTTCCTTCCCAAAAATTTTGCAGAAATTCACAGTGCAGAACTTAACTCATCCTGTTATACTTAGTTTTATATACGATGGAAATTAATATATTATTATTATAATTATTATTATTATTATTATTATAGAATTAAGAGTGAAAGATAAAAACAATATTAATTATTGTAATAAAAAATCGTTTATCGATCTTCTATCACTGTGGATTAAGGACTATTCTTTATACTGACAGCGAACAGATAATTCCATTTACGCGTCAATCATCACGCGCTTACATAAAAATGCATAAGCCAATGGAGATGCCAACGATTAAACTAAGATTACAACGATTTCACTTCTCCTGACTAGTTAACTGGTCTTGTAATCTGACAACCCTGATTTTTCTTAATGCTTAAGTATACTTCATTGAAAACAATTTAAAAAAAGGGTCATTTTGAAAGCGACACCGAGTCATTTAAGAGATTCGTAAGTCCACAGCAAGGGGGCAGCATCTTCCGCCCTCGCCCGAGCCACATACGACTCGCGAATGATTTTCATCCGCCCCGCCAAATTAACCATAGTATATAATTTGCACTTTATGTTCATTGTGTAAATTGTTATTCTGTTATTCCTGGAGTAAAATAAGGAGTAATGGATAGCGGTTCGGATTGAGGAATCGGAGAGTCGAGTTCGGATTGAGGAATCGGAGAGTCGAGTTCGAATTCCAGTCGAATCCATTACGTTCACTTACGTGCTAATCCTCTTTGGAAAGGCATGAATCCTCTTCTTCTCCCCAGCTATGGATAAATAGTAGTACAGACCTTAGATAACAACTGGTCTACCGCAGGAAGAAATGGCAACCTGCTGCGGGAAAAATTACCTGCATTGTCAGTCATGTATCGAAAG
>OZ038503.1:51716168-51756168 GCA_964036315.1 Acanthosepion esculentum | reverse complement strand
AATTCATATGGTTTATTAAAGAGACTTAAAGGCACTATTCAAATATACTCTGCTGAACATAATCACACCCATGCCAACAAGTCGAAAATAAGTCAATAAAACCACTAAGACGCAAGGGAGTTACTGAGTGGGCCCCCTTTTTATTTTTGTCCCTATTTTTCTTTAAGTTTAATTCCCCATCCCCTCCCTCGTTAGGTGGTTAGTGATGTCTGTTCACAGGTGGATGCGGGGCGTCTTTCGTTTCGTGTGAGTGTTTTCGTATTTGTTATTGTGTTTGAATGAGAGCGTGTCAGTGTGTATGCTTCGGATGAATGAATGATTTATACTCTTATAGTCCCGCATTGATTTCGGCCGGCGAACTGATATTTCTGCCACATTTAGTGATTGTGGTTTTTTTTTTTATTACTAACAATATTTTCTTTAGTTTCTTGTAGATAGGTTTGTATTCACATTATAAATACTCATTGGGGTAGTTTTTTTAGAATTGTTATTTTTTTCCCTGCCCCCACAGACAAAGAATTGTAAAAATGGGAACTAGTTAGTATTTACATAGAGACAGTGAGGCATTATGGTGTTTGGAGAAAGAAAGGTACGTATGAATGTGTTGTTTTGGTGTATGGAATATTGTTCGTACGATTGGTTCAGTGATTCCGGCTAGCTAAGTTATAGTTAAGACAGAAGAAGACCATCCTTTCCCCAACCCCCATTAGGCCTTGTGCCACATTTCTGTATAGCACAGAATAAATAATGTTACTGAGTGGGAGAGAATGTGACAAAAATATTATGGAGAGAGCACAATACAAGAACAGGGATTAAGATTAATTCTGCTTTGTATTTTATCAAGAATCTCTAAATATATAGCAGAAGCACCAGAGTAGATGTATCTTCAGTATTCAAACTATGGACGAATGGTAGACTTATAAATATGTAAGATAGATTCTGGCGAGAAAAAAATGACCACGCAGTGAACAAATGTTCCTAGAAGCATACCTAGCTGTTA
Source organism: Acanthosepion esculentum (assembly GCA_964036315.1). NCBI lineage: Eukaryota > Metazoa > Mollusca > Cephalopoda > Sepiida > Sepiidae > Acanthosepion > Acanthosepion esculentum. Next base: position 51,755,168 of record OZ038503.1, on the reverse strand, counting down.
ATTCAATATAATTTTTCCAATTCATGTCAGCTGAAAACATTTGTCGAGATTAGTGATGGTGATGGAAGGTAAAAAAGATTTCTCCAAAACGATTAAAAGAGGACAGTTTTGTTTTGGAAGAGTTAAATACAACTCACTCCTAAAGAAAAAAGATTATGACGTCAACAGTTCAGATCTCAGTCTGTCCCTATCTATCTATCTATCTATCTATCTATCTATCTATCTATCTATCTATCTATCTATCTATTCAGTCTGTCCCTTATCTATCTATCTATCTATCTATCTATCTATCTATCTATCTATCTATCTATCTATCTATCTATCTATTCAGTCTGTCCCTTTATCTATCTATCTATCTATCTATCTATCTATCTATCTATCTATCTATCTATCTATTCAGTATGTCCCTTATCTATCTATCTATCTATCTATCTATCTATCTATCTATCTATCTATCTATCTATCTATCTATTCTGTCTGTCCCTTATCTATCTATCTATCTATCTATCTATCTATCTATCTATCTATCTATCTATCTATCTATTCAGTCTGTCCCTTATCTATCTATCTATCTATCTATCTATCTATCTATCTATCTATCTATCTATCTATCTATCTATTCAGTCTGTCCCTTATCTATCTATCTATCTATCTATCTATCTATCTATCTATCTATCTATCTATCTATCTATCTATCTATCTATTCAGTCTGTCCCTTATCTATCTATCTATCTATCTATCTATCTATCTATCTATCTATCTATCTATCTATCTATCTATCTATTCAGTCTCTCCCTTTATCTATCTATCTATCTATCTATCTATCTATCTATCTATCTATCTATCTATCTATTCAGTCTGTCCCTTATCTATCTATCTATCTATCTATCTATCTATTCAGTCTGTCCCTTATCTATCTATCTATCTATCTATCTATCTATCTATCTATCTATCTATCTATCTATCTATCTATCTATCTTTTGCGACTGAGGGTGATGGATGTTCGAAGGCATATTTTATTATTATGTCTATTTTTTCTTAGACGGTAATGTCGGTGAATAGTTTTTTGTCGACCAAAATGCCGATTCACCGTCGTTCGGTTTGTTGTTTTTCGAGGATTATTTGCCAGCGAACATCAAAGAATCAATAGACATAATAGAAATGCGTTCAACCAACCGTGACTACCATCCCCCAGAAACTAACACATAAATTATATTAGTACCCCCATCTATTTCTATATTTCTGTCTTTCAGTCTCTCCCTCTTGCTCTCCCTCTATCCACTCTCCTCTCTCTCTCTTTATATATATATATATATATATATATATATATATATATATATATATATGTGTGTGTGTGTGTGTGTCTGTGTGTGTATGCACATTTCATTGAATACGACAGACAAGGTGCTTTGATTAATTTTTTATACAATTTCTCATGTGATCTAATAATTTTTTTTCTTTTCAAATGATAAATTATATAAAAACTGACCGAATGTTATTTTAATCTTTTCATGTATTTATATAATGTTTATAATTATTTATATAATGAGAAAAAACAACACTCAATAATATCAACTAAGAACATGGACACAATATCTTGACTATGTTTTGAAAATTAAAACATCTTATAAATACATACATGCAACAAACTATTTCTTGTTAACAGTTAATCTATTTCAACCTAGAAAATGGCTAAATGTATAACCGAAAGCGCTCGGATAAAATGAAGATTAGGACAGTTCTTATATAATTTATCATCTGAAAAGAAAACGATTATTAGATCAGATGAGAAATTGTATAAAAATCTAAATCAAAGCACCTTGTCTGTCGTATTCAATGAAATGTGCATGAAAGAAAGATTGCTGTCTAAATACACAACTATATATATATATATATATATATGTATTATATATATATATATATTTGTGTGTGTGTGTGTGTGTGTGTGTGTGTGTGTGTGTCGGTTGAAAAGTTCAGACTAACCAAAATATTCTCATGGAATATAACCAAATGAGGTTTATCTTTAAATCTATTTTTCCATGCACTCTAGAATGGTATCATCCTATTTGTCATAAAGTCATCAAAAGCAGATACGACGTCATTATTAATGCGATAATGATTCCCATCCAAGTGTTTTTTTTCAAATTAGGCTACATATGATCGTCAGATGAGGCCATATCAGGAAAATAGGGAGAGTAATTAACCAGTTCAAAGTCAAAGCCACACAGCAGCTCTTAAAACGAAAGACTTGGGTGGTGGAGCATTTTTCTAATGAAACAAAACCCCATTCCTCAGTTTTTCTAGGTGTTTAGTCTTGATAGCTTTTATATCTTCCTCAACAAGTTGGCATAGTACTGACACTACATTAATGTTGTGGTCACTTTCGAAGATAGTCTATAAAGACAGTTGTCTTTTGCATCCCCAACAGGTGACGCCATAACCTTCCCTGCAGATGAAACAACTTTGGCCTTCTTTGGAACAGGTGAGGAGAGATATTTCCACTGCGTTGATTGTCTCTATCTCTGGCTAACCCAAGTTCTGATGAACCCAACACTCATTATCGCTTAGGATACGCCCAGGGAAACCAGCCGGACCTTCCTAAATCAATGACAAATTTTCCCGTGATGTGACAGGTCTGGTATGTTTTTGATCAGGTGTCACAAGACGTGACACCCACCACCTGTGCAGAATATTATCAACTGTAAATTGACTATTTGATTTAGTCAATCGCCTGTCATCCAGCAACATGTGGTGAACCCGATCAATGTCTCCTCGGTGGTGGCAGTTACAGGACGTCCATCTCCCGGGTAAATTCAGCTGTCAACTGACAGGTAGATAGATAAATAGATATAGAAGTTGTGTAGATAGCAATCAACGTGATCTGAAGATCATTTGACGCGTGAAGTACTGAATCCTGAGTTAGCACTATCTCTATGGGGTATAGCATATATATATATATATTTATATATATTTAGAAAAATATGACAAACTGGTAAATTTCTTGTGATGCGTTTCATTCTTTAGCATTTCATCGGTCTGGACTTTGTTGATGTTGCCATGTCTACACGAAACGAGAGACGCAGTTAGTTTCCAAAAAGTTATAGATGCAGCTGTGGAGCTTCCGTTGATGAGTTCGGTTTGCATCCTCTCTCCTGTCATCGCACTCCCGACCGCTACCCAAGGCATGCAGCAATAAACGACATCATCAGAAGAGGTCTGGATGCAGCTGAGTCCCCTTCCCAAATCGAACCCGTAGGCTTCGACCGTGGTGATGGAAAGCGGTCGGATCCTCTCTCCTGTCGTCATAGTGCCGGCCGCTTTCCACGGCATGCAGCAATTAACGACATCATCAAAAGAGGTTTGGATGCAGCTGAGTTCCCTTCCCAAATCGAACCCGTTGGCCTCGACCGTGGTGATGGAAAGCGGCCGGATGGCATTACCATCTTCCCCTTTTAAAACAGTAAGTAGTTTTTGGAATGCGACTTGTGCGGATACAATTTCGACCGGTAATTTGATAAGGTCGGCGGTTGAGCCGGGGTCCATCGCCCGGGACACAGAGATAAAAATTAGTTAAATATTCTTCTCTTGCTGATAGATTTTTGTTTTTACTCTTGTGGCAGTGGATACTTCTGGGTTTATTGGCCCTCATTCGAGGATTTTCCTTCGGAGAATTGACGTGATGGCGTCTCGATTAAGGGACGAGCCTCGCGAAACAGAGTGTCTCACTGTCGAGGTAATGCTTTCTCCATAATTGCGGCTGGCAGAGGATAGCAAAAAACAAAACAAAAAAAAGACAAAACAAAAACATTTTGTTCATAGTTGCTTTGTTCAAACTTTTTTCAATAAATGTTTTTAACTTTTTCTTTGAAAGAATATTTTTGAAAGACTATTTTTTTGTTTCAATCTAGCCAGATTCATCTGAATTGTTTTTCTTTTTTCCTCCATCATCTTTTTCCCTATGACAAGAAATTTTCCAGTTTGTCAAATTTTTCTAAATTCTGTTTGTTGATATATAAAATTATATAAAATTATATATACAATTGCTACATTTATGGGGATATGACTGTTATGTACAATGCTATATATATATATATATATATATATATATATATATATATATATATATATATATATATATATATATATATATCGCTTATATATATATATATATATATATATATTTATATCGCTCCTGTATTACAGTTGAGCACTTTCTTTTTCAGTGTATTTTTGCTACGTTTTCATAAGCCATCTTAATCGATACACACTAACATACCATATGTTTTACGTGTATTAATTCACTATTACACTTTTTTTCCGAACTCACAACGATTGCTTTTTTTCTTTTCCGAACGGACGATCTTTGTTTACAAAATTTACGGAAGAAACTACAATGCAAAAAATCTCGAATACCACACTAAGTGAAAAACATCCTTATTCCAAACAAGGATGAATACATGCTAAATTTATTACAAGAAATTGAAGAATTCCTTACCAGAATGAGATGGAAAGCACTATTTTCCTTAAATAAGTATTTAAAAAACAAAGAAAACACAGAAAAATTCATGAATAAAACTTACCCGCCTGCTATTGAAGAGCTGTCTAACCTCGGAAAGGATATGTTTGGTATGATAGACAATATTAAATTCATAAAAGTTAATTGTAATTTCCAAAAACTTAAGTACTGAAGTAAAAAAAAAAATAAAAAGAACCAAAAACATCCCTGTTAAAGACAAAAGAAAGAATATGTATACTATGAAACTGGCGACTTACATTGAAAGTATAAACGAGCGGGCGAAAAGCATCACAGCCAAACTAGGTATAAATGACAGGTTCCATATATTTGCTGTAAGAAAGCATTTCTAACTATAAGGGATCATAAAGACGAATTCCCCAACAATCCTTCTTTTAGACTAACAAATCCAACGAAAACTGATTTGGATAAAATAAAATAAGCTAAAAAGAAATACTAAAAAAAATGTCCGACTCGTTAAGGATCGCTACACAAGTCAATCAATGGAAGTATACAGGTGCATTCATTTCTTGGGTTCACAAAATTACAAATAAAGATTTATAAAATACGACCTCACTTAAAACACTTTTATCAATTTATATATAAAAAATGCCTGCTTGAGGCTTTGTACTTCAGCAAACACTTCGTAAATATAACGCCTGAACATAATTTTACATTGCCGGAAATCAATTTTATTCCACAATAGAGAAGCTTGGATTAAAAAATCAAAAAAGGACGACTTTGCTTTACCACAAGTTTAATTTAGTGGTGCTGAAGTTTCAGAATTAATAAGCCTACACATTTTATATGAAAAAGGGGCGACGGACTGATGATAGACAACAGAAGAACAAATGACAATATAAGTAAATCCCTTTTCAAACTCTTCAAAGGCCTCGACTTTGAAATAGAAATCGATATGAAAAAGAAAATAGTCAAATATTTATATGTAGAAATAAATCTACAAACTGGTAGTGTCTCCCTATACATGAAACCCAACATAAAATTAAAATACGTGAATGTTGGAGCCAGCCACTTTGCCAGTATAATAAAGCAAATTCCCAAAGAAATAGGGTCATGGTTATCTAGAAATTCCTCTGGTAAAATAATTTTCCAAGATAAAAAGAAAGCATATGAAAGGACTTTAAAATAAGGGAGGCATGAAACCAAACTGGAATTTAAACCTCAAATAAAACAACAAATGAAGAACAATTCGAGGAAAAGAAAAATATTATTTGGTTTAACCCCACTTTTAACTTAGAGGTCAAATATAAAATAGGGAAAATATTTTTCAAATTACTTAATAAAAACTTCCCCCAAAATTCCGAATTACATAAAATATTTAACAAAAACACAGTTAAATTAAGTTACAGCTGTATTAGTAATTTAGAAACCACAATAAAAAAAAAACAAAAAAACGCTAGAAATTTAAAAAATAACGTGTAGCAAAACATTGTTCATAGTAATATATGCACTTGTAGAAATAGCAAATGTCCATTAGGTGGAGCTTGCAAAACTGAAGCAGAGATTTAAAAAGAAGAGGTAAAAGATACAAATGGTCAGAAAAAATGTACATAGGGTGTACTGAGGGTAATTTTAAAAAGAGGCCATACAATCATAAGTCATCTTTTAAGCTAGAAAGTCTTAGAAATGCTACTAAACTAGCCAACCATGTGTGGAAATTAAAAGATAAAAATAAAAAAGATCCGATCATAAAATGGAAAATTAAAAAAAATGAAAACTTATAACAACCATAGCAATATCTGCAACATTTGACAACAAGAAAAATTTGCTATAATAACATTTCTAGACCCAAAAAACTTTTGAGCCAAACATCGTAAATTATGATCCATTGTATACATACTAAAATGTTCCTTTTGAGTTCATTTGAAGGGGGACAAAGCAACGTATCTGTATTTCATTTAATCCCCTACCAATGCATTTCCAATACACTTGATTTTTCTCTCCTCCTCACCTTCTACCACACGTCACCTCGTGAGATTATTTATCCCTTTATTTTTTAAATATAGCGTTTGTAAATTTTTTATTTTTTAAGGAAATCAAGGTAGTGAAATCGGCTTGTTTCCTAATGATATATATATATATATATATATTTCTCTCTCTCCCTCACACACATTCTCTCTATCTCTCTCTCTCTCTCTCTCTATATATATATATATGTATATATATATATACCGATGTAATGAGAACGAGAATAATGTAAATTCTAAGGTTCACAGAATTAATTCAAAAGAGGGTTCAATACCAAGAGTAGAGTAATAATTATTCATTATAGATTTTTACAAGTGGAAAAAAACAATTACCCACTACAAAGATGCATTCTTGTTTCACCTTATTTGCATCTCGACTGGTGGGAACTAAAATGATTATCTAACAGTCGAGATGCAAATAAATCATCGAAACAAGAAAGCATCTTTGTAGCGGGTAATTGTTTTGTCCACATGTAAAAATCTATAATTATATATATATATATATATATATATATATATATATATATATATATATATATATATATATGTGTGTGTGTGTGTGTGTGTGTTTGTGCGTGTACGTGTACGTGTGTGTATTAATTTAATTAGAAAACAGACAAGCTTAAGGGTCCATTGATTATATTTTATTTCCCCAGGAAAGTGATTTTTCCTGGTTCCTCAGATCACATTTCCAAGGGTAAAAAATGGTTTTATTTTACGTATTATTTTTATACATTTTTGAGGGATAGTTTTACGTTGCTGTAAGCTGATAGAGAGAGAGGGAAGAGGAGGCTGACAAATATGGTCGAAATTAGAGATGTAAGGTAGAAATAAGAATAATTTTAAATCTATTTTTATTAAGATACTTAAAAGGATATATTTGTGTGTGAGTGTGTTTTATCCTGTGTTCATTGAAAGTCAAGTGTAGCCACGAGCAGATTTTAGAAAAAAAAATAAGAAGAGAAAATAATAAACAAGACAAAAATACTTTCAATGAGGGATTGTGTGAACGGGAAAGAAACCTGAATAAGCACAAAAAGAAATTCAACCGAGAAGGCAAGTGAGTGTAATTGAAAATGGAGGTAAATGAGATAAGAAAGATATATGTAGCTGAGAATGTCAAAAAGAAATAACGACAAAGGAACTGTTGCAAAGTGGGAACAGAATAAGATGAGTTTAAAACCAACCAACAATTCCTACATTGCCTTTCTGAAAGCTCTTCCCTCCTAAAAATGTTTTGCGGGATATATTGTTATTATTCACCGTAAGAATTTGTTATTATAAGGGTATTCTATTTCGTTTCTCTGCAGCATCCTTATTGGAAGAAAGAATGAATTCAAAGTGTGACTGATATTGGTAAACGAACCTCCTGATAACGATCATGTAAACACGCTCTTTGGCAGCAGAATACAGTGTATGGACATAATTCGTATTTACATTTAGCAAGCTGATAAAACTATCAGTGTAGGTTTTCAGCTTCAAAAGGGTTACGAAATATTTTCCATTTTACTGAAGACAAAGCCGCTGACAATAAATAAAACATTTCTGTAAAGTTCTCACATCACAAATATTTCCTGGATTTAGTTGGTCCCGAATTAAGTCAGGAAAGCTCTTTGTATTCTATTCGAATAATTTTCTTTCTTTCTTTCTTTCTTTCTTTCTTTCTTTCTTTCTTTCTTTCTTTCTTTCTTTCTTTCTATAATAAACCGGGCAGAATCTCTAGCTCTCATAAGTTCCCCTTGCTGTATAGGTTCATTAATTTTGGCGAGAACGAAAATCCCTCTTTTATGATCTTTTCCATTATCGTGTTCTTGCTCAATCCATTATCTCTCCGTTATGCAAACGGTTTGTTCCCAGTAAATGTTCTGGAGTATTCACATGTGTTTCCGAATAAATCCAGGATTTGTTTTAACAGTTCAAACAGATCGTCGTGTTGTACTTTGTCAGGTGCCTATGAAACATATGTATATATACTTCTGCATTTGTATTGATTCCTATGATATAAAGATTGCATTTATTGTTCCAGTGCCTTTAACGAAGTCACACGCCATTTACGGTCTAATTCTACTAAGCGCTCTCTTCTCCAAAGTCCGGATGATAAGTGTAATTACATGGCTCATTACTCTGAATATTCTATTCTGGAGCTCCTACATGTACAAGGGTAACGTAATTGCAATGACTTTAGTGTCGCTAAGCGATAATAGCACGAATAGAATAGTAACAGACTTTGGTAGTTCTGATACTCTAAAATTAGTTCCAATAACAATCTGTCGTTAAAGAATTATGTCGGCAGACATGTGACGACATATGACAATGGAGAAGAAAGGATCCGAAAATATTTGATTCATAATAATGGCCAGTGGGAGATTTTCAGACGATTTCTAGATGTAGAGCATGAATGGTAAAGTTAATGGTAATATCACCCATTTCCCTACAAGGAAATATATAATTTGGCGTTTATTGACCGAGCAGCCAGTACTGCTTTTGTTGAAATCTATAAAATCTTTCTCTCAAAATTTTTTTTTAGGAAAACGAGTTTCTCAAGTTGTTATCGCTCTTTCCAGTATTGATGGGAGTTTCCTTCCTAAGCTTTTGTTTGAAGTGATGTGGAATGTTAACATCTTGATTATACATGTGATATCCATTTTAGTTGTTGCTGTTGTTGGTAGTCTTCAAATAATGTGGTTTCTGTCCGTCCTGGGCATAACGATAAACTACATCCGGCAGCAAGATCGGGAGATTTAAGGAGCCTGGAATCACTTCTTAATTGCTGTTGTTCCACGGTCCACCCTCAGCCGGGGTGATAGTATCTGTTAGGGTCCTAGTTATGGGCAGATAGTTAAAGCCCAAAATGTGGTCAAAACACACTTAGGCGATCATGTATCGAAAGATATATAACTGACGAGGCAGATTTTTCCCGCAGTAGGTTGCCATTTCCTTCTGCGGTTGACCAGTTGCTATAGAACTCGGTCTGTACTGTTATTTACCCGTAGCTGGTGGGGGGAGAAGAAGACGATTCATACCTTTTCCAAGGCCATTAGCACGTAAGCGAATGAAATACTATGAAAGTAGGAAAAAAACTATAGTAAAAATTTAGCAGCGATACATTTTTGCAAAAAAAAATAAAAAATTAGCAACACTAAATTTTTGGAAAAGAAATTAATAATGCTCCTAATAAAATTAAATGTCGGCTTGAAATAACCCATAATGAGTTGATATGTCACTAAACAAACATGTGGTTTCCGTCGTTTGTTAAAATTCTTTGTTTGGGATTCTCTATCGCCAGTCTAAAATCTTCAAAGAAGTATGATCTTTGCCAAAACCCTCAGGCCTTACTCCCTCAAAGGCGTTTTTCACCATTGATCTTAGGAAGAAGTTGTATAGAGCTGATACTTCAGATATTTAATGTGCTCAAATGTAAAAAAAATAAGGTTAAGTTGCTTGTAGAGAAAATAATTGAAATATACACTGTGGTGGGATAAAATGCGAGAAGAGAAATAGGAATAGCCGAAGACAGGAGACTTGAGACACGGAGGCCGAATGGGTAGCAAGTCAGAGGCACAGGTGAATAAAACTCGGCGGTGGTGAGTTCATTCGCACATTAGTCAGAATATCTTTGTTTACAAGAATGAATAAGATTACGTCTAACAAAGACAAGGGTACACAATACAAATTAGTTGCAAGCACTTATCTATATATATATATATATATACATATATATATATATATATATATATATATATATATATATATATATATATATATATATGTAAGCGTAGAGAAAGAGATCTATCACGAATTGCATACAATTATTTTAATATATTTTCTTGATATTTATATAGACAAAAATATTTAGGTAAATTCGCTGTTTATAATAAGCAGTATTAAAAACATTTAACAGATTACCTGAATATCCGAGAAATCTCATAGAAAATATGCGCCCTCCGGCAGGAATCGAACCTGTATCCTACACGCAACAGTCATATAGCCTGACGTGCTATACCAGTTTAGCTATGTAGCTATGAGGGTGGTAAATGGTAATACCGTTTATTATAAACAGAGCATTTACTTAAATATTTGTATGTATAAAAATAACGTATATATAAAAAAATATATATATGAAAATAATTGTCGGACTTACTCCATTTTCATAATATATGATGTCATTTGTTTACGTTAAGATACGCTTTGAGCAGATATGAAAGTTTGGGAGGAATCATTGGAAATTTGTAGTTTAAAAGCAGTAATTCGACTTTGGTAACCAGACGCTTCCTCTGTAGCTAATTATCACGCATAAGGCAATATGGCTGTTCCATATAGGATACAGGTTCGACTCCTGTCGGAGGCCACTTATTTTCTATGAAATTTCTCGGATATTCAGGCCGGTAAATGTTGTTAATACTGTTTTTTATAAACAGGGCATTTACTTAAATATTTATATCTATAAAACTAATATATATATATATATATATATATATATATATATATATATAAAAGTGGACATGGAAGTCAGCACTTAGAGGCGACAGTCTGTTTCATGCTAGTGCAATCGTCAGGCGACTGATATATATATGATAAAATATAGCTTTAAAGGTATGCTATATGTAACTAATCAGAGTAGACGGACAGTTGCCTATCGGACAATTGCGTACCTATAATAATTCTTTGACGTTACCATTTTTAAAGAGTTGTTCAATATAGAAATTTGCACATCAACGCCTTTAATTACTCTAAACAAGCAGAAAGTTACCATAAATAAAAAAGGAGAAAAAGTTCTCTTTTAAAGCAAGAGAAAATTAAGCTAGCAGTTTCAGTTCACTCCAGCAGTGCGTACCACAAACATCTAATAGATTTGGGATTTTATAGATTATATTTTTATTTGGAACTCATGTCTAAGTTCCGAAAATCAAACACTGGTGGAAAAATATTTGTGGACGAAGAAAATTACAGCCACCACTATCATAAGAAAGATTCTGATGAAACAAAAACATAATGCAACATTGTCAATCTGTCACTGCATTTTAAACAAAAATAAACTTGACATTTTTTTTTTATTTTATTCCTTTTTAAAAAATTATTATTACTACCTATGCTTTTTTTTTCAAAATTCATGGTAATTGCTTTTAAAAGCTTCAAAAAATTATCAGGTACGCATTTATCCAGATATGCTTTTATTTGGGACGCAAATGTCCAGGGAAGCAAATGGCTGATATTCAATTGTCCGGGACGCAAATGTCCAGTACGCAACTGTCCTAAAATCACCTAATCAGATATTTACACCTAAAAAATATCTAAATCTTTTAAAACATTCTGTATAACTCGCCTACAAATTATATAAATCAGCTAAAACAAATTTTGTGTTTGCAACCTAACCGGTCCCAACTATAGGATTGCCCATGGAAGCCTAGTAATCTTTTGTCATCTGTAATAATCATGAAACATTTTCAGTAAGTGTATATCCTATAAACTAGTAATTAAGATAAATGTTTTTGAACAGATGTAAGCATTTTCGTAAGCGAGGGGTATGCGATGTCAAGAATAAACATGAAGAAATAACCTAGATGCTGTTGAGAAATCATTTTGTTTTCAAATTTTGTCAAATCTTTCATGTTAACAAACGATATAAACTCAGCTTCCGTCATTTCAGCTTAGTTTTCCCCATCAAATATGTTAATCACTCTACGGTAAAACATTCATGTTTTTATTGAACCTGAGTGGCACACATCGATCAGGACCCTTCGCTTTGTACATAAAAGATTAGCGTATGTTGAACTCAATCAGAATTGTAAACAGGTTTAAGTTAATCAAACACGCACGGAGAAGCAAACTTAAGCCTCCAGTCTAAGTCAATGCTCTTTGCTATTTTCTTTGATCTGAAAAATAAATGCCCCTGTGAAACATTAAAAGCTTGTAAAACTAGGCAACTGTATTCGCATGTATAATAATAATAATAATTTTGGCACGAATACATGAATGTAGAATAAAAGGTAATGATAACGACGATGATAAATGTAAGTGTTATGGGAACTTACCTGTAACGACAATGAACTCTTCCTGACACTATAAATACTGCGCCTCTCAAGAGAGACGAAATGAACGAAGTGGAACGAGTCGAGACAATAGTAGTTCCCTCTAAACCAGACTGACCGTCATACTAACACCTTCAACTTCTTGTATTATTATTCTGTTTAATATATCTTTGTTATTCCTACACTTGTGTTCGTGTTGTTCTTCCTTGGTCCTAACTTTGGACGATAACAGTGGTGCTAGGATATTGGACCATAACAGTAGCGACGAGGACTGAAGAAACAAACTCTACGCGGATAAATCCTAAAAAAGTATACTGAAGAAACAAGTTCTACGCGAATATTGAAAAAAAAACAAGTTCTACGCGGAGAAACAAAAAACCTTTTTGCTATCGGTCGTCCGTAACAGAGGCGACGTAGATAGTGAGAAAAAACAAACAAACAAAAAACAAGTTCTACGCGAACATAAAAAAAAAGAAACTTTTTTTGTACACATACAGTTGTAACAAAGACACAAATTCTACGCAGGAAAATTTTTCGTACTAAGGTTCCAGAACAACAGGTAACAAAGACCTGAAGTCTACACTAAAGAAAAATAGTTACATATAATTACGGTATAAACATGGAAAACTTTACGGCAACCATATTGGAACTAATGAAAATGTAATTCGAGCAGCAACAGAAATGCGAACAGAAGCATCTTGAACTACAAGAATTACTACTACGGGCAGTAACAAATAAAGGGAAAAATTCTGAAAATAAAACGGCATTCTCGCAAAATGCATATAGAGCTCCATCGAAGACTTCATTTATGCACTGGACGAAGAGAAAAGCTTCGCAGCTTACTTCAGAAGATATGAAGATTCATATGAGTTTGATTGCCGGTATTGGTTAGACGCGAAAAAAGTACGTCGACTACTGAGGAAACTAGGGCCAAGCGAATACACTAAATTCGTAGACTACATCCTACCGAGGAAAACGAATGAGTTGACTTTCAAGAAGCCGTGAAACTTCTAACAGAATTATTTAGTCCGAACACTTCACTATTCCACAAAAGGTGGAAATGTTTAAATCTAACAAAAAAAGATAGCGAAGACTATATAACATTCGCTTCAATAGTAAACAAACACTGTGATGACTTTAAGTTATCTGAACTCAGCCCTGACAATTTTAAACGTTTGATATTCGTCCAAGGCCTGGTTTCGACTAAAGACGCGGAGATCAGACGGAGAATTCTAACAAAACTTGAGAGTGAACCAGAATTGACGCTACAAAATTGGCTGAAGACTGTCAGAGATGTATAAGCGTAAAAAAGGAATCGAAAGAAATAGAAGAGTCTGGAGTCGCTTACATGCGAAAAGTGCAACGACAAACCCGTTTTTGTCCCTCCTCAAAAACAAACCAAACCAATTATTCTACTTCAAAAAGCCAAACCAATTATTCTACTTCAAAAAATCAAGTGAAATATCAGAAGAAGCTACCACCCAGTACATGCTATCGCTTTGGGACTTTGCATTGGTACAAAGATTGTCCATACCGCTTTAAGACTTGTCTGTCGTGCAATAAAGTGGGACATAAAAGTTCTCATTGTTGGACTAGGAAAGAAAGCAAAAGCCGAGTAAGAGTTACTAGAACTGACCAAGTGGACGAGACAAATATACGAAAATACGTACAAGTACAAATGTTAAACAAAAAAGTCAGACTACAATTGGATTCCGGATCAGATTAAACAATTATTAACTTAAAGACGTGGAAGAAATTAAACAAACCGACCATGTTGAGAACCAATAAATTGCCAGGTCTATAACTGGAGGAAAAATAAATTTGAGGGAGAAGTTATTACAAATGTGCCATTCAACGGAATGACCAAAAAATTAAAAATGTACGTTCTTAAAAATACGGAAAATTTATTTGGAACTGACTGGATGCAGAAATTCGACCTGTGGGATTTACCGATAAATACGTTTTGCCAAAAAGTGAAAAGTTTATGGACCGAGGCAGATAAAGTAAAGGGGAAATTAAAGGAAAGTTTCCCCGAAGTATTTTCAGCCGGCCTCGGGAGGTGTAAAAAATGACCGCAAAAATAGAACTGAAAGAAAATGAACAACCCATTTTCAAGAAGAAAAGGAATGTACCTTTCGCAGCACTATAAAAAATAGACCAAGAGTTGGATAGACTCGTGAAAACCGGTATATTGACAAAGGTAGAATATAGTCAATGGGCCGCACCAGCGGTTTACGTAAAAAAGAAATCGGGTGAGATACAATTATGCGCTGATTTCTCAACGGGATTGAATGCAGCGATTAAGGATTATCACTATCGTCTCCCTAGTCCAGAAGAAGTTTTCACAAAATTGAAAGGAGGAACATTTTTTCTCAAAAATAGACTTGAGCGAAGCATACTTACAATTACCAGTAGATGAGGAAAACTCGAGGTTGTTGTGAATAAACAAACATAAAGGGTTATATAAGTTCCAAAGGTTACCATTCGGGATCAAGGTCGCGCCGGCAATATTTCAGCAAATAATGGATACTATGCTAGGCGGACTGGATTTCACGATCGCATGCCTTGATGACATCCTGATAAATAGCAAAATAATTGATCAACACTGGGAACACGTTCAAGAGGTTTTCAGGCGAATAAAAAACTACGGGTTTAAAGTAAAAGAAAATAAATGTGACTTCTTTATGAAGGAAATAAAATATCTGGGCGATATTATTGATGAAGAAGGAAGAAGACCAGACCCAGAAAGGGCACCGGCAATAAAAAAATGCCGGCTCCATAAAACGTAGCCGAATTACAAAGCTTCTTGGGCTTAGTAAATTATTATCCAGAACTTATTCCAAATATGCACAAATTACGCGCACCGAAAATCGAAAAAGAAGTGCTGGGGATTATTTTTGCGGTTACGAGATTTCACAGATATATTTACGGTAGATTTTTCACCTTACAGACGGACCACAAGCCGTTATTGACAATATTTGGATCAAAGAAAGGTCTACCTGTCTACACTGTTGAAAAAGGAAAAAGTTTGGGAATGGACAGATGAATGTCAGAAAACGTTCGACAAAATCATTAAGACGCTAACAGCAGATTTATTTTTAGCGCATTATGACCCAAAATGGGAAATAATAGTCGCGAGGGACGCGAGTGCCTATGGTTTTGGGGTTGGGGCATGTATACTTCATAAAATGCCGGATGGGACAATAAAACCCATCGCGCATGGTTCAAGAACCATCTACCAGCCGAACAAAATTACTCGAAAATCGAAAAAGAAGTGCTGGGGATTATTTTTGCGGTTACGAGATTTCACAGATATATTTACGGTAGATTTTTCACCTTACAGACGGACCACAAGCCATTATTGACAATATTTGGATCAAAGAAAGGTCTACCTGTCTACACTGCGAATAGATTTTTAAGATGGGGTACAATTTTATTGAACTACAACTTTAAATTGGAGTATCTTCCGTCAAACAAAATCGGGCATGCAGATGGTCTTTCGAGACTAATACCAAAGAAAACGGAGCCATTTGAAAATTCCGTAATTGCAGCTTAACGACATGAGGAAGACATTAGAACATCATTATGTAGTACAATTCGAAACCTCCCCGTCACATTACAGGAAATAAGAAACGAAGTAGTGAATGACGAATTTATAAAGGAAACGAAAACAAAAATTGCAAGAATTGTTAAGCATATATCAGACTGTTTTTCGTTATGTGATAATGTTCTACTACATAGTGACAGGGTAGTAATCCCTAAAATGCTACAAAGGCGAATCCTTAAGGACTTACACATGGGCCATCCAGGAAAGAACAGGATGAAATCTTTAATGCGAAGTTACGTATATTGGCAAAACATGGATCAAGATATCACACATATGGTGGAAAAATGCAAGGGTTGTTCCTTAGCAGCCAAAGCACCGCCGATCATCCATAAGCCATGGCCGGAGACAGATCGACGGTGGTCAAGAATTCATGTAGATTTCGCAGGTCCATTAGATGGTTTTTACTACTTGATTGTAGTAGACAGTTACAGCAAATGGCCAGAAGTGTTTCGTTGCAGAAAAACTACTTCTGAGACTACCATAAATTGCCTTCACGAGCTGTTTGCTCGTTTCGGAGTGGTTGATTGTCTAGTCACCGACAATGGGACACAATTCACATCTGCGGATTTTCAAGACTTTTGTGAAAGTTTTCAAGTTAACACATCAAATCTTCGCCATATCACCCAAGATGAAACGGGCAAGCGGAGAGATTTGTAGATACATAAAAAGAGCACTAAGGAAAGCTTATGATGTACCAACAGCAAAGGCTTTGCAGCAATACTTACAAGTATATCGAATTACACCGAACAGTACTACGCCATCGGCATTATCGCCCGCGGAAGTGATGTTCGTCCGAAGAATTAGATCGGTATTCGACAAATTACTGCTAAAACAGACAAAGCAATCAACAACGTCGTACGTACCAAAAAGAAAATTTAACCCAGGAGAGAAAGTTTTTTTCAAAATGTACAAAAACAATATAGCTACTGGGAGCAAGGTAAAATAGAGAAACGGATCGGGAACATGATTTACATAATTCAGGGTCCCAAGTTCTCGCATAAAAGGCACTTAAATAAAATAAGAAAGAAACTGATAGAGGATTTGGAACGTCCACCCAGGAAGAGGAAGAAGTGATGGATATCATATTCGACACATTCGAACAATATCAGAACCGCGAAAATCGACCATAAAAAGAAAATTTACAGGGTCTTTGATGATAAATCCAAAGAGAAAAAATATTAAAGACCCCAGCGAGGCAAAAGCTTTGGGAGGGGGTGTTATGGGATCTTACCTGTAACGACAATGAACTCTTCCTGACACTATAAAGACTGCGCCTCTCAAGAGAGACGAAACGAACGAAGTGGAACGAGTCGAGACAATAGTAGTTCACTCTAAACCAGACTGACCGTCATAGTAACACCTTCACCTTCTTGTATTATTATTCTGTTTAATATATATATTTGTTATTCCTACTCTTGTGTTCGTGTTGTTCTTCCTTGGTCCTAACCTTGGACGATAACAGTGGTGCGGATATTGGAAGATAACAGTAAGAAAACGGAAATAAAGGCGAGAAAACAATTATTATGATACTTTAGGCATTGTGTCTCATCAGGATGTATATATTCATGGTTCTCCACGACTTCCTCTTATTTGTTGCTCTAAATGTTTTTCACCTTACTATCCTTTCAAATTCTTGTTTTTGTCATGGATAACAGAACAGGAATTTGGAAGGATAGTAAGGGGCTTATTGCTTAGACCTACAACTAAGTTTAGGTTACACGTTTTTCCATTTGTTCCTATATCTTTTTCATATATCTTATGAGTGTTAATTTAACCAAACACTCTTTTCTCATTATGTCTATTTCAATTATCTCTTTCTGATTCGAAGTAGAAGTTTCCTCCTTGTTTCTATTTTCATTAAAACATTAAAACATCATCTTTACTCGCATGGTATTTTTAGCCTCATTCTGAACAGCCATATTTCTGTTCTTTCAAATGCCCTTTTCATCTGTGAGGAAATTGTCCAGCATTCGATGTCAAATAAGAGGATTGATATTACATAGCATTTCAGTACTCTTTCCTTTGCTTCGATCAAAATCTTCCTGTTTCATAATACTTTGTTTTCTTTTGAAAGACGCTTAACCCTATTCCAATGCACCTTTCGATTGGCATGTCCCATTTTCTGTCGTCTGTTAAAACACTTTATTTATTTTATAGATATTTGAATTTTTGTACTTGCGTAATTCTGACGTCTGCATTTCGATCTTCCCGTCTTGGGTTGCCCTTCTTACTAACGACCATACATTCTGTCTTACGATTTCGCACGTGTCCATAATGATACTTCCGAAGAGATTGGAACAGTAAGAAACTTGATTCAAGATTTTGAAAGTTTTGTATCACGCTATCGATATCGCTGAAGACTTGAGAAACAACATCAGATACCATGCGTGTGAAGATTTGAATAAAAAGAAAAAAGAAAACAGGAAAATTTACTAACATATATCTACTAATTGTAAGTTTTGGTTAAAGACCAACGAAGATTCTATATGTAGAGAGAATTATAGGGAGATAGAGATGACAACTTTTTATGCTAACGCGTTTCGTTTGCTGAGGAACTTTAACAAGGCAAATTCAAACAATATTTAGAAACCTGTATTTCTGGACACAGAATATGAAATAGCAGAGAAAAAATATTGTTATTTTATAACGGTACATTTCTCAAATTAATATACATATATAAATTAATATATATATATATATATATATATATATATATTAATTTATATACATATACATACATACATATATATATGGTTTTTTTTGTAGCTTATCACCCCAAGCAAGGCTGGAAGCCACTAGCACGCAAGGGGTTACAGAAGGTTTGGAGGAAGAGCAGATAGGAGTGGTAAAGGAGAGGATGTGGAGAAAGATAGTGGATCGATCAAGGCAAGGGGGTTACAGAAGATTTGGAGCGAGAGCAGATAGGAATGAAAGGTGAAAGGATGTGGAGAAGGGAAGTGGATAGATCAAGGCAACTGGAGATGTCGATTGGCGTTACGCTTAAATAGTTGGAGATTGTATTTGTCAGGGAAACAGGAATAAGGAAGGGAGTTCCACAGGCGAGATGTGCGAGACATGAAGCTATTGGAGTAGAAGAGACGTCTACATCTAACAGTTTCAACGGTGAGGGGGTGGGAACGGGATGCCAGCCTCGTAGGACGTTTAAATTCATGAGGCCTAGGAACCATCGAAAGCAGCTCCTCGGAGCAATTACCGTGAAAGTATTTATAAAAAAGACAGAGCTAGGCAACGTCGCGTCTGTAAGAGAGCGACTGCAGACGAGATGACAGATCAGGGCCAATTACATTGAATTATCCGTCTCTGGATCTTTTCAAGAACCCTGAGGCAAGTGTGTGTGTGTGTTTATTGCATTGTCTATCTACAGCTATATTCCACTCTCTCTCTTTCACTATCTCTCTGTCTCTATATAGCTATGCTTATTGCTTTGTCTATGTACTTCTGTATCCCCACCTCTCTCTCTCTGTATATATATATATATATATATATATATATATATGTGTGTGTGTGTGTGTGTGTGTGTGTGTGTGTGTAATGCTTTGTCTATTTACTTCTATATCTCTATCTCTCTAAATAGAAACGCTTGGATATTAACATTCATATCAAATCGATTTTTCAACCCAATAGATATATGTAAGTAAGTCTGTATCCTAACGATTTATATTACACAACAGATATACGTTTTATTTTTCAATATAATCTCCGTTCTATTCAGTACAGTTAGTATATATATATATATATATATATATATATATATACAAAGTGGGGGAAACAAATATTCGTACACATACAAATTTTTAATTTATTATATTTTCAGCTAATGAATAAACATACCTTTCATATAATTAACTGTACGTAGATGCATAATAATTAAATGTGCATGCATAGAAAACAGTAAAAATTGATTCAATAAAAATAAATCCGATTTATCCATTTTAGTCAGTGAAAAAAGTATTCATACAATACAAAAAAGAATACATAATCTTCATTTAATTCTTTGTAGGATGGCCATTATTCACTTTTACAGCATCCAACCTTGTAATTCTCAAATAATGATTTGCAAATTATAGTTGGTATTTTGTTCCATTCTTCTCGAATGGGTTTAAATCTCTAGACTGACTTAGCCATTTCAGGATATTTACATTATTGAAGAAGTTCAAGATTTTCAATCGAAATTATTAAATTTGCTTCCAAAGTATTTTGATATGCTGTGGCCTTCATTCTATCATCGATTACTCAAATCATGTCGCTGCTACCACCAAATTTCACTGTTGGAATTGTGTTCTTTTGTTTGAAGGCATCGCCATTTTTTCTCCATACATGATTTCTTGAATTACGTCCAAACAACTCAGTTTTGGTTCCGTCTGTCTATAATACTCTTTCACAATACGATTTTTCCTTATCCTTATGTTCACGAACGAATCTCAACCTGGCATATCTGTGTCTTTACAAAAGCAGTGGTGTTTTCCGAGGGGAGCATGACATTAGATTGTTCCTATGAATTTCATTGCTTATTGTCTGTTTAGTGACACGGATTCAGAATGAAAGCAAATCATCCTGTAGCTCTTGACGAGTAACCATTGGATTTTGTTTAATTTGTTGCATTAATTTCCTTGAAGAACTTGAATAAATCTTCCGTAGAGCCCCTGTTCTTCTTTGGTTTTCAACAGTTTTGAGTTTTTATACCTTGCAGTGAATAAACTAATGGTAGTAAATTGAATATTCAGGTTGTCTGAGGTGTTCCTCAAACTTTTACCTTTTATCCAGAGCTTAAAAATCAGTTCTTTTAGTGAATTTGTGAATTCTTTATCTCTTGCCATGATGATAACCTTCTTGCACGAATATCAATTACAGAATGTTCTGTTTCTATTTTTTAGGCTAAAAATACCTACGGATAACATTAATAAAACATTCTAGAATATTCCACCTAGAGTATTAAAGCAATTTAAAAGTTTTAAAATCTGAAATTTGCATTGTACGAATACTTTTTTCACCCATTAAAATGGATAAATGGGATTTCTTTCTATTAAATCAAAAATTATTTCTGTTTCCTATGCATATTTAGTTATTATGCATCTGTGCACAATTAATTATATGAAAAGTATGTTTATTCATTAGTTGGGAATACAGTAAATTAAACATTTGTATGTGTACGGATATTTGTTTCCCTTCACTGTATATAAAAATTTTTTAACACCCCTTCCCAGTCTTTTGAACAGGCTCTTGTTGCCTGTTTAGAATTGGGATTCTGGTTCCTTCTAAGTTCTTCTCACTCTCTTTCACTCTCAGTAGCCTGTTGCGTCTTAGTGGCATTATCACCTTGCTTGAGGTGAATTGATTTAAAGAAAATAATAGAGAACATCATCACTGTAGCAACGCATTTTAACTAACCGGCCCATAGTATCTATAACGTTAAAAATGTGTTTTTGCGTTCTTTAGTAAATGCCAACAAGAACCCCGAATTAAAATACATTTTAAAATTAATTCACACATTATAGGTTGAAATAGGAATTTCGGCATACTAAATAAGTACAGTTTCCATCAAAATCAATCCACACACCTCCGCAACTCTAATCGTAGCAATCAATTACCCCAAAGTTACTAGATCTCATCAGATATATAACATGCGAAAAAAACTTCATTTTATTTCTCTCGAAGAAAGGACACAGGCGTGCCCGAAAATTCGGATTTTTGACATCTTTCTTCATCATGCTTCTATTTTATCCAAAGACCTACTAATATACACTTTTTTGATTGATTCATTTGTTTTTTACGGCTTATCAACCTATTGCAGATAATTTAAAGACAGAAAATAATTTTAGATTGTAAGTATTTTTTTTTACAGATAATAATTATTTATTGAATTAAGCTATAGTTGAAGTTGGCGGGGTAGAAGAGTTGTTTTCTTTCCCGTTGGTATATGTGCATAAGGGAATATAATAAATCTGACTGGAATTGGAACTCGACTTTCCGATTTTCCAATTCCGAGCCGTTATCCATTACACCTCCGACATATCCAAGTTTCCAGCACATGACATTCCCAAGCGATCACCCATACAGGTACTGACCAGGCTCGAGGTTGCTTAACTTCGGTGAATATTATATGGATTAAATATAATTATTTTTTATTATCATTATTATTATTATTATTATTATTATTAATAATATTATTATTGTTTTTTATTTCTCGAATTTCTTTCATCGGCATATTCTCTCTCTTTATTATTGTCTCACATGCGATGACTCAGTCGCTCTCTCTCTCTCTCTCTATCTATCTAAAAGAGAGAGAGAGGGGAATATGAATGATTCTCTCTCATTTGAAGACTCAAACGCTCTCTCTCTCTATATATGTATGGTTCTATCACACTTGATGACTCTCTCTCTATTTCTCACTATCTATCTGTATATATATATATATATATATATATAGAGAGAGAGAGAGAGAGAGAGAGAGAGTGTGTGTTATTGAGTCATAGAATGAGAGAGAATCATATATATATATGTATATATATATATATATAGAGAGAGAGAGAGAGAGAGAGAAAGAAAGAGAAAGAGAGAAAGTCATCGAACAAGAGAGAATCATTCATTTTAAGAGAATCCATAAAATTGTGTTAGCGTTTACTTTGGTGGCTACATTCCTCAGTTAATAGCGATTTATAGGAGGATTAGAAAAACGATTTCACTCTACCCCAGTAATATGGTGGCATTTATACAGAAGATCAGAACATAACATAGTATTCGCATCTCTTCTACCCGGCTGACAGGACAATTTTCAAACATCATTCGAAAAATTCCACCGACAAAACAAAACAATAAACAAACTTCTGTATACGTTTACATCGAGTAAAATTTAATATCAGTAATTTAGATGCGTGATCGTATCTAACTGCGCAAATTGTAGACTTTGATGTTTAGATTTGGGATTTCTGCTATATGACTATGATTTTAGATAGGTTGCATGATGTAAGAATTGCTTAATATTTATAGGATAAACATCAGAAAGAATGATTTCACTCACACAAGCCTTACTTATAATTGTATCTCTTGTTGTTTAGGTTCAAACACGTACAATAAATTATTTTACTTCTTTGATGCTTATTCTATCTGCTCCTTATGTCATCGCATGTAATGTCAAGTTATAGCCTTACAAAAATATAGCCCATTTCAACATAACATATTCCATTATGTTTTCACACTGCTGCTGTTGAATAGCTGCTTTCGCTTGTCCCTGGGCCTCGTGAATTTAAACGTCCCACGAGGCTGGCATCCCGCTCCCACCCCTACACCGTGGAAACTGTTAGATGTAGACGTCTCTTCTACTCCAATAGCTTCCTGTCTCGCACATCTCGCCTGTGGAACTCCCTTCCCTATTACTGTTTCCCTGACAAATACAATCTCCAACGGTTTAAGTGTAGCGACAATCGACATCTCCAGTTGCTTTGATCTATCCACTTCCCTTCTCCACATCCTTTCATTTTGTATTCCTATCTGCTCTCGCTCCAAATCTTCTGTAACGACCTTGCCTTGATCGACCCACTGTCTTTCTCTTTCTCCACATCCTCTCCTTTACCACTCCTATCTACTCTTCCTCCAACCCTTCTTTAACCCCTTGCTTGATAGTGGCCTCCAGCCTTGCTTCGGGTGATACGCTTAAAAAAAAAAAGAAAAAAAGTTTGGTGGACACATTGGTGTTTTCCGAAACAATATATAATAAGGAATAGGTTACCTAGTGGTGGTGTAATGGTTAGCAAGCTTGTCTCGCTAGAACAGTTACGACCAAGTAGTGAGTTCGATCCTCGCTGGGTGCCCCCTACTTTCGGCCTTGTGCCACATCTAAGCTACGCTTGGAACATCACTATAATAAGGAATATATAAAAAATTTACGTACGAAGTAAAAATGTCATTTTTGCTATATATATTTCTGAAAGGTTCCTATAAAAGATTGAGGGACGTATATTTGAAACCAGCTCTTGGTACGTTGATTTGATAGTAGTATCAGATAGGACTGTGTTTAGTCTCATAAGGTTAGGGCATTTGTATGCAGTATAATATATTGTGTTCTGTTCAAGGAGACATGTATTTTGCTGGGACAGAAGAGTCTTCCAGAGGATAACGAAACACGTCGTATCTCTAAAGCATCCTGTTGTTAGAGGAAAATTCAAGAGCGGGTAGATGTTGCGACCTTTTTATATACTGCTTTGAAAACAGCATCGTATGTGTGTGTGTGCTTGTAGATAGTACGATTAAGTGGAAAAAAAAACTATGATATGTGTCCTTAGGTTGGAATGAGGTGTGGGTGTCAGAATATGCGGAAGATTTAACAAATAGATAGGATTGTTTCTCATTTCAGTTTCAGGAAGCCTTTTCCCAGGCTTCTGTAAGCTGAGTAGCTTTTTCACTTTATCTTATTAGACGACATATTTTTGCGAGACATTTACATCAACATTCCTGTATAGAAAATATTGATTGATAACACAACTATCATATTCCAAGAAAATAACAAATTAAAACTACAGATCCTCGAAGCAATCTACATTAAAAAACAATTGAAGTCGACACTGAATAGAATCAGCTACGAATACTGTAATAGTGTTCTAAAATGCCTATAAAAAGAACAGTTTTCACGCTTTAATGCATGCTCGATTTTTTCCAACCTAAAAGAAAAAAATCCAACCTAAAAGAAAAAAATCCATAATGGATAACGTTTCGCGTTCTAATGAACGCTAAAGCATAACTGTCAGCCGTTGCATTTAAACGCAAAATTTAAAAAAAGTCAGTAGTGGAATGCTATACATGGTTTTTGCTTCTCTGATGATGATCTCAGAAAGAGATGGAGAGTACTTGGGGAAATAAAAATGGTTTTCACTATTTCATTGCATTTCTTGCTTCATTTAATTGTAATATGCCGAAAAATAATCGTCAATATGAAAGGATTATAATAAAAATAAGCAGACACAATGTTTGTAATTTACTCAATCAAACATGCCTAAAAGAGAATTTGCTGCCTTTCTTGTGTTCGAACAAGAGATTTCTTTTCTGGACAAAGAGTGTGTAAAAACTGTCCAAATGTTTCATAGTTCCGAGCGCTTTCGTCTATACGTTTAGCCATTATCAAGGTTGATTCAATTTTTCAGCTTAATTGAATGTGTGTATTTTGTGCATGTTTTAGTGTGTATGATGTTTCATTAAAAACGACAGACAAGAGTTGCGTGTATTTTGCGTAGGTGTGCCCGCGCCCACGCGTGTGTGTATGTTAGATTCCGGTCGGAAAGAAATTTTTCTTTAGTAAGGAATTGGATCTCTAGGCATTTAAACATTAATTTAACTATTTAAAAAACACAGATATCTATTCAAACACAGTTTAATGTAACGGGTATAATAATCACAGGAACACATGTAGACGCACACAAATCTATCTATCCATATATATATATATATATATATATATATATATATATATATATATATATATATATATGAGGCATGCAAAAATTCCTAGCTCCCAATTTTGATAAATTGAGATTAATACATGGTATGAAACTACTTTTCACGATAATAAAAACGATGGAGACTTTTGTGCACAACCAATAAATATTAAGACAAACTTAACGGCAGCATCGCAAACAAATACAGCCTGAATAAAATAATATTGAAATATGTAGTTTCTTTCTAGCAATATATATATATATATATATATATATATATATATATATGATAATTTTGTATTTAAGCAGTAATCCTTCACTTATACATGTTTCATTAAAGACGACAGACACCGTACTGCGATTAAGCCTTTTATTTTAATTTTCTGGACACAGAGTGCTGAAACTGTCCAAATATTCTGTAATTCCGAGTGCTTTCGGCTATACTTTTAGCCATTATCAAGGAAGATTTTATTTTTGCTTTTTAACTGGGTGTATGGGTTATGTGTATATTTCTAGAATTATAGGGAGTTTCCGAACACAGTTAGGACATTGTGGCTGTGTTTGTAGTTAATATTATTGAGTGTTGGCTTTTTCTTTATTATTATGAAGGCTTGCATTATTTTTAATCTTTTTTATACATGTTAAGAGGTTATTATGTTTGTGCTTTCAACTAGTATGTTTCGGGTGGGGTCTGGTAAGTTTGTCTGTGTGTTTAAATGGGTTCTAATGGTTTCTTATAGGCCACCAAATTAGAGTAATTCTTCCCAAAGTAAATAATAATGATCGTGAAAACACAGTAAAAAATAACATAAATATTTTCTATAAAAGCCAAATGAACGTCAATTGCAAATAAGATGAATCTTCATTTAGAAATACCATATCCGAATTGACTTGAATAAAAGTCAAATTAAGTATCTACTACAAAAAATTTAAAACCGCTAAAAAACACCAAAAAACACCATCAAAATCAAAACGAACGAATATTATTTATGAGTTCAAATGCCTCTTAAGGAACTGTGTTCCTGATCAAACTGAATTCATATATAATTATATCGGTCACATTATTATGATTATACAGGCGCCTTATATTACACCAATCCGACCACAGCCTCAGCCATTTCTTTTATTTTTGTCGGGAGAATTGTTTTTCTGCCATTCTTATCAACTTTTTTATTATATCATTATTTTATTGTTATTATATTAATAATAATAGTAATAGCTGGCCACACGTATTCGAGGATACCGCTAGGATGCCAATACAGGTACATTTGTGTTCAACATCTACATCCTGCAACCATGCTGAGACAGATCTTAGTTACAGTTTCTGGAAGAGAGCATGTTATCTAGGATGGTCTACAATGGTCAACACCACCAGCTCACTCAACCCCTCGGTTACGATGACTTCGTGTTAGAACAGCTACCGACGGCACCAAGTATCCCGTTTACCCAATTTCAAGCCTTTCGAGGCTTGGGTCAACACGTGGTATGGTCTTCAGGCACTTTCTAAAGGTGCTGCACGCTGGGGTCATCCCCCCACTCGAGTCCGATAACACGCAAACCGACCGTGCTGAGATCCGAACCCGAATCTCATGATCAGAAAGCGAACGTTCTAACCAGTCGGCCACTTATTATATATATTATCTTTACATTATTTATCATAACATTTCTTTAACTTTTGCTTTCTTTATTTTGCCCATTAGTTTAATCTTTCACTATTCTTTCATTTTGTGGGTTATTCTTTCCTCAACTCAGCTTTCACTGTAACCGATCAGAATATCTCTTTGGACATATATTTTTAGCCAAATGCATTCAACAACTGGATTATTATCCTTTTTTTCTGATTAATCATCCAAAACTTCAGTTGAAGATATTTATCGACGCGGTTATTAGTAAAACCGTAGACTATCCGGAAACGATTAAGACCTCATTATGCTTTAACCCACATATCATTCATCCTAACACGATGAAATATACGAAAACTGTTTAAGTGTGAAAATACGAATGCCTCCCTCCTATGTTTAAATCTTTCATTCAGGGACCAACAAAAATATCAGATTTTCAAACTAGAAAGAAGTAACAGATGTAGAAGGCAATTCTGACATCAGCGTAAGAATATTAAGATCGAAATAAACTGTGAATTGCATACAGACTTATTTGTTTGATGAGCCAGTCATGCGATATTCACTTGCGGGTAGATTGTAATTTAAACAGATAGGACGAAAGGAAAGTGGTTTTCTTGCATATTGGAATCACTATTAGTAACTAATTGCTACTAAGTTTGCGTCGAAAAAAATTAATTTGAAACGAGGATAAAAGCATCTCTATATTGTCGACAGTAAGTCTCATCGCTCAGAATATTCAGGCGACTAAAACGTTCAGTATATGTAAATGAACTATTAAAGATGGAAATATAAGGATGCCGACAAGTCGTGGCCAGGAAGTGACTAAATTTATAAAACAGAATAATTAAGGAAAAGGAGAAGGAAAAGGAAAACAAAAAAAAAACAAATGTTCTTTATTAATAATCTGCCTTCCAGCGGCATGGCTGATACTAACCTCCACAAAAGTGACTTCTTTTCACCTTCTCGGGCTAACGTTCTGCTGACATGAAGTGGAAAGATTATATTGAATAAATTGCTAGGTTTGTTGCAAGCGATTTTGATTCCCTGTGTCATGCATATAAGTCTACCATTCGTTCATGTTTCGAATATTACTGATACATATGATCTGGTGCTCCGGCTATACATTCTTGATAAAATCCAAAGAATCCGCAATGTTATTTGTCCTGACCTGGCATTTCGGCTTCAGGCATTTTCTTACCGCCGTAACGTAGCTTCCCTCTGTCTTTTCTTGATAACCCAAAGAAGGATCTGCAGTGTTATTGTTCTTTATTTGGCATCCCGGTTCAGTCATTTTTCCACTGTCGTAATGTAGCTTCGTTTTGCCTTTTCTATAAATTCTTTTATTCTGATAAACTTTACCTCTAGGAATTTAAGCGCAGTTCCAGATTATGAATAAGTCTCATCATTTTTACCGTTGAATTGGCTAGATGTAACCATAAGTTCTATGCTAACAGTTTCTCTTCTCGCACATCTCGCTTGGGGAATTATCTTCCAGCTTGTTGGTTTCCAGCCAAATTTGATCTTCAAACATTATAATGCAATTTCCATCATCATCCATTGTCTTCTTGATTCCTCCTCTTTTATTGTTCTCGATCCTTAACAATGTTTTTCTTTTTCTTATTCTTACACACTCAGTGTTTTAGTGGCTTTATTGCGTTGTTTGGGGTGAAATGAGTAAGAAGGAAAAGAAAATAAGATAAAGAAACAAAGAAAATTTAGCAATTAAAGTTGAAGGAAGAAACGGGCATTTTATGTCATTTTCAATAGTCGCATTCTTTCTGAAAAATCATCTGAAAAGAATTAATAGAATTAATTTACTTCCAAAATATCGATATAGAATAAGTATTCGGAGGAGATACGGTGGAGTAATGGATAGCGGCTTGGATTGAGGAATCGGAGAGCCAAGTTCGAATTCCAGTCGAATCCATTACATTCACTTACGTATGAATCCTCTTCTTCTCTCCCCAGCTATGGGTAAATAGCAGGACAGACTGTGTTCTAGAAATTTGGATGGCAACTGGTCTACCACAGAAAGAAATGTCAACCTACCGCAGGAAAATATTTGCTTCGTCAGTCATGATCGCCTACTAAGTATTCGACTTAGTTTAAAATAAATTTATCAGTAAATTATTTCAAAACAACAGCTAAAATTGAGTCATACCCCGATATGTAATGCTCATAATCACCTTAGCAGGCACATATCAATTTATTTTTCAAAATGAGAAGGCATTAAGTATTTATATAAAGAAAACCAAAGTTCACATGGAGAACATCGATCCGGGAAAAGGCTATAAAATTTCCATTGTCTTATCTATTGTTTAAAAATGGAAGGAAACTGGAACCAAATCACTTCTTTTAAGATTGGGTCGCCTAATGATGTTTTTGGGTGTCACAAGAGGAGTGACTAAAAGCATATGGGAAGTTTTAGTCAACCTTTAATTGAGCGTAAATGAATCTGTAGAACTCTGAAACATATATATATATATATATATATATATATATATATATATATATATATATATATATATATATATATATATATATATTTAATGATTCATCGAGTCTGAAACCTCTACAGAATGTAGAAAGCACTGGACGGCCGTTTCGTCCTATATTTGGGACTCATCAGCAGTGCGGCTTGGTGATATTAGTCGTGGCTCCGGGAGACACCGTCCTATGGTTAAAGTGAATCTCAGTAGATTTCCACCAAGGAATTTGTGAGTGAGCGGCGCTATATTGAGTCTGATTTGCTACCTCTTCGTCACCGAGGCCCGTTGGAACAGTTGGTATGGTGTTTGCTTTACAACCTAACTGTCAGGGTTTCAATTCTCGGTAAATGGACGCGCACTGCTGATGAGTCCCAAATATAGGACGAAGCGGCCGTCTAGTGCTTTCTGCATTCTGTAGAGGTTTCAGACTTGATGAATCATTAAATATAATTATCAATTTCTCCTAATAATTTCAAATTATATATATATATATATAATCTCAATATATATATATAATCTCAACAGCTCGTAGTACAATGAACCAACAAGGATTTCACGGATAGGTTGCCAGCAAAAAAAACTACAACTGAAGAAAACATAAAAATGCATTTTCTTCCTTCGCGTTTAATTTCACAATTGTCCTTTTTCCATCGGTTCTTATCTTATTTAATATTTTTTTTCCTTTTTCTTCTCCTTTTCGTTCATTATTCTGTTTCCTTCTTTTACATTTAGTTATTTCCTGGCCATTCCTGGTCGTCATCCTGATATTACCATCTTTAATTGTTCATTTACATATATAGCTGAATATTGTTCTCGTCTGTATATTAAGAGCGATGAGACTTGCTGTCGACAATATAGAGATGCTTTTATCCTCGTCTCAAATTAATTTTTTCGACGCAAGTTTAGTGGCAATCGGTCACTAATCGTGATGCCGATATGCAAGAAAACCACTTTCCTTTCGTGCTATCTATTTAAATTACAATCTGCCCGCAAGTGAATATCACAAGACTGGCTGATCAAACACATCAGCCTGTCTGCAATTCACTGTTTATTTCGATCTTAATATTCTTACGCTAACGTCAGAATTGCCTTTTATATCTCTTACTTCTTTTTAGTTTTGAAAATGTAATATTTACTGTATGAAAGATTAGAACGTCGGAAAGAAGACTTACGTATTTTCACAGTTAATGAGTTTTCACACATGTCATCGTGGTAACATGATTAATGTTGGATTAAACCATAATGAAAACTTAGTCGTTTCTCTTGACGATATAATTACTTGCTTCTAAAGTTTATCAGTCACATTTAAAAATGCTGTATAAGCTCACTTCAGTATGGCCCTAAAAATGAAGTATATCTCTAAATGATAATAATTACATTTAAATTTAGCTACTCAATGGCTAAAAATGACTTTTAGCGTATTATTATGAATCTTGACGATAATCCTCCTTTTAACAGTGTAAAGTGGCGATATAGAATCACAAAAGAAAAACAGTACAAAACCCACCTCACTTGAGATCCTTCAAAAGCGACAGCAGGTAAAATGTATATCATATTGTTGTGGTCTTGTTAGACCCAGAAATAAAGACACAAAGAGAGGAAATGAGTTAAATATATTAATAGAAACAACAATACATATACAAACGAGACTGTTACAGCAAGAATGTTCGGTTCGACTTTCAGTGCTGCCAAAAGGCAGTAACTGCTCCTATTTATGGCCGGGAGAGTCCATGCGTGCGTGGGTAAATTACCATAATAGATAGATAGATAGATAGATAGATAGATAGATAGATAGATATGAACAGAATGAGATTAGAAACAGATCTTCCTCAAAATTGTTTTATGAGAAATATTTTATAAAAATTAACCGAAAGTAGTAATTGCTGATCGGTTAATGAAAGCTGAATGTTTCCTTATAAGGAAACGGCTAATATTACCACTACCATTGCCATAATCATCTTTCGCTATCTTTACCTATTGCTGATAGCACACTAAAATGAGATCTTCGTTTATGTATTGTGTCCATCATGGATGTAGGTGATCATGGCTCTCCACAACTTCCTGCCTCTTGTTTCTCTTGTTTGACTCTTTATTATTACTCTATTTCTCTTTCATTCATTCACATAAATACATTTGCTAGGTTACTTGCTGATTCTCTCTGTCCCTCTTTTCTTCAGTATGTCTTGTGAATATCAAATTTTCCAAGTCCTCTTTCTTTATAATGTGTCCCAGACATTTAAACTGTCTCTTTCTGATTTTAAGTTCAGGTTTTCTTACCAATTTCCTTATTGCTCACATGTTAAGACAATGGTATTCTCAACATCGGACCGTAGAATCACATCTCTATAGCTTCGAAATTCTTTTTCATCTGTAAAGGAATGCACTAATCCTCGGCTTCTGATAGTCGCTGTCACATC
The DNA here is from genome assembly GCA_964036315.1 of Acanthosepion esculentum. Taxonomy (NCBI): domain Eukaryota; kingdom Metazoa; phylum Mollusca; class Cephalopoda; order Sepiida; family Sepiidae; genus Acanthosepion; species Acanthosepion esculentum. The sequence continues at coordinate 51,723,057 of OZ038503.1, read as the reverse complement.
AGTTTGCGGCTAATGATTCGCCATTCTAGTAATATAGCGAGGATCCACACTTGTTCCTCTAAGGTCTGGAAAAATGTGGAAATCCTTATGTCAGATCCATGAGCCTACAATTCTGTGCTGGTTTACGATAAAGAAGAAGAGGATGCCGTACCTCGACACCGAGGTTGGAAAGGTTTATACACATTTAAAGAGGGCTCCTCTCCTCCATAAGCCTGGTTATTCGTGACAAACTCTCCCTCATAGGGACATGTGGTAAAATGGGGTGTTTGCTAACCATGTCCCGGTAGAAAAATTCCCAACTTTGAGATTCGCGGACTCACTAAGGGATAGGTTCCTAACCAGTGGTTCACAGACCTACAAAAAAATTAAATCTGTTTTTTTTTCTTCTTTTTAACCGAAGTATTGTAAAAAGGGGAGAGAAGGAAAGTAAGAGATAGGGAAATGCTACAGAAAGGTAAGATTTCGCACGTATTCCAGTTATTCGTTTTTATTAAGTACATCTTTTACAAAAAGAAAAGAAAAAGAAAAATAGGCACGAATCTTTTCTTTTTAGAAAAGATTCGTGCGTATTTTTTAAAAAGAATCATCGAATCTCAAATGGCAGGAGAAAGTGTTCCTCATCAGTTAATGCGAGACGTCTCTTTCAGCATCAAAATACGGACAATCTCTCATTTTGCGAGGAGGTTATCAACCGCAGGCAAATACAAATCTGGAATTTATAATCTCAGGATATGTTTTTTTATATTACCGATTTCCTTCTCTAAGATAGTTTGTCGTCTCCACAGTCCACGAGTTAGATCTACACCTTTCCAAAAGTATTTTTCTGTGATTAGCTATAGCCGCAATGCAAGGGAGATTCGAAATTTTCTTTCTCTTAGATAGGCTGTCCTCCCATGCTAACGAGTTCCATTAACAAGTGGTCTACCATCTAAGTATTAACCCGGCTCCATGGTGCTGTGATCAGGCGAGAATCGGTGTAGTCGACAAAATATAGCCCTAAACAAGCAAGTCATAGAAAAGAGAAAAACGTCGGTATTACTTTGATCAAATTCCATGCCTTGCCTTATTTTTTAAATGATGTAAGGAGAAAATATAGATGAGATGAAAACTGAGGAGGCGGTAAAGCATTCCAAGATGAAAGGAGTGGTAGGAGAAAAAGCTTCGGGAAATCAGATCCTGGAAACATAAGAGAATTATGGATTGGTTTGTGGCCCATAAATCCTGACGACTGTTCATATCACTCCAGTAGGACCCTTGATGTAGAGGCCATATTTGCCAACCGCCTACGATTTGCATCATATTTAATCACTTTTTATTGGATTTATTTCTCTTTCTTTTCACTGTTTTTTTTTGTTTCGTTTTACGTTATGTTATGATTCCTCGTCATCTTTCATAATTCTTCTCTTCTAACCATTCTCTTCTCCTCACTTTCATCAAAGCTTCACAATTCTTACGAATTTTGCTTCTTACTATTACTTAATTCTTTCCACATTACCATCATTGTCTTCATTCTTCTTCGCTTTAAATGTATTTCCTTGCATTCTGATTGATTTCTTTGTGCACAACTAAATCCATTTACCGGACATGGTTGTGGAACGACCATAGTGCGGTAACCGAATGGAAAATTAATCTTACTTTTAATGGAATTCTTTTTTATGAAATACAAGTTTTGTCGGGAATAGCCATACTGGTTGGAATTATTCAACTTATAAAATAAATTCCGGTTCAAATAAATATTCCTTCTGGAATTTTTTAATGTACACTGCAGGCAAAAACTTTGGGGCCATTCTGCATTTTTTAACAAAAATATCTTAAAATGAGATATTTTTTGTAATTTTTATGTACGTAGATAAAACTTCAGTAACTACAGTGTATTTGCTTGTATTTTTCCGGCATTTTCCAGGCTCCCCTTACTACCAAAAATTTCAAATTTGGATTCGTTTATCTAAAATAAATTTTGATAAATTGTGAATATTTTGTATGAGAAACATTACATTTTTGTTTTCACCATTAACCTCTCAGTAAACTTTTTTGAGTTTACGAAAAGTGTTGGATTCACTTGACCTGAATCCGTCAAGTCAAGGGAATCAGGAAAAAGAACAAAATCCTTCGATTTTGCAAACGCGTGGTGTAGCATCTGTAGCAATATAAGTGAAAATAATCCCCTTTCAACAAGAGAAGGGCCAAAAAACTCTTCTAAATCATGTCAAAATTACCTAAATTCAAAAAAGGAGCAACATTTTGGAAATTATTACTTGGCCACCTCAACTTCTCACCTCTGACGCAATGAATTAGTATGGGATGAATTGAATAGAAGAGTTCGGAAATAATACCAAAAGAGTGATAGTTAATTTTTTAAGTGATTATAGAATGCTTGGGAAGGTCTGCCATCTACTTTTTTGAAAAGAACGTTTTGAAAAAATACCAAGAATTTGCAGTGTAGGCAGGTGGTGGTTTTACTGACGAAAACAAAATATGATGCTGTTGTATGATAATCTTTTTTAGTTAAGTGCTACTTTTGTCAAAATCAAAGCAAATATATACATGCAACAAACTATTTCTTGTTAACAGTTAATATATTTCAACCTTGAAAATAGCTAAATGTATAGCCGAAAGCGCTCGGATAAAATGAAGATTCGGACAGTTCTTATATAATTTATCATCTGAAAAGAAAACAATTATTAGATCACATGAGGAATTGTATAAAAAACTAAAGCAAAACACCTTGTCTGTCGTATTCAATAAAATGTGCATGAAAGAAGGATTGATGTCTAAACACACACACACACACGCGCGCGCACACACACACACACACACATATAAATATATATGTATTATATATGTGTGTGTTGTGTGCATGTGTGTATGAGTGCCGGTTGAAAAGTTCAGACCTACCAAGATACTCTCATGGAATATAACCAAAGGTAGTTAATTTAAGTGCAATTACCGTCGAAAAATATAATCGTATAGTGGAGTAAAATATTAAAGAAATATGCCTTTACAAACTATGCTGGGAGAAGTGGAATTCGAAAGGAATCGTATGAGCACCTGTATTTTGTATAAAAGATTAGGTTTTTATGAGTTCGAATAAAATAATCGTACCGGGGAGAAAATTATTTGAAAAACTGTAAGCGTCCTATGCCAAATATGCACCGTACCGAGGGGAAAATGGAGGAAATAATTTCATCTTTACGGCACTTCTATTTGGTACACAAGTGAAAGTCTATTAAACTGGGGCAAAACAATGTGAAATAAAACTGACAAATAATAATCTTGCCATAAAAAAATAAGCGACGAAAGTGTGAGTTTAATAAGCTGGAACAAAATAATTGTGCTTCGGTGAGGAACAATTGAAAAATCATAATCCTGCCATACCACATAAGCAAGGAAGGAAACTTGAAGGAAATAATTTAAGCGTGTCGGTATTTGTACAAAAGAGTGGGTTTAATTGACAGGAACAGACAATCGTGCAGTGGCGAAAATTATTTGAAAAATAATAATCGCGACATATCAAATAACCACCGTTTCGTGAGTAGGGCAAATTGCATTTGTCAATTCTTCGGTGTTTTTCTAGTTAGAAAGTTATCAAGATATTTTATTCTAAAGGTGATCTGTTCGCTGAAACAATCTTCACAAGATAACTTTTTTTGTTGTTGTGAATTTTGCTCATTCTTCGTATCAAACCAGTTCTTGTACAACCACCGAAGTTAAGCCACGTCGTGCCTGATCATTATCTTGATGGGTGGCTGCTTGGGAATACACACTCCTGTTAGCTTGGATGTGCGAGTGGTGTAATGGATAATGGCTCGGAATTGGATAATTGGAGAGCCGTGTTCTGATCCGTTATATTCATTTATGTGTAAATATTCTGGGGAAAGCTATGAATCTACCTCTTCTCCACCATCTTTGGGTTAATTAATGTGATTTAATTAATTATTATCAACCTCAAAATTTTTTGCAATGTCAAAAAAATATTTTCTGGCTTTAAATCACCTACAAAAGGTTGATAAGCCGTAAAATAAAATCAATCAAACAAATTCGTATCAAAGGCTAAGTGCCATACGTGATAAACTCTTGCGCGATTATGCCTCTTCCGATTCATGGCTGACTGGGAAGAATATTTTCCGCAATCGGTTTCTGTTTCTTTCTGCTATATACTGGCTGACAACCAAGGTTATAAGAACCAGTCTGCCCTGATATTCAACCCATAGATGTGGGAAGAAGCCGTGTATTCATACATTTCCCAAGGTATCAAAGTCTATCTCTTGGGCTGGGAGGAGGCTAGCCCTCTTTATTAAAACTTATCGGCGATTCTATCACTCTGTTTCTTTGCTTCTCTCTTTCTGTTACATTCTCTCTACTGTACATTATATATCCTGTATATTCTGAAATGCCTCCCCGGCATTTATTTGGTTTCTTTATTTCTCTTCAATCTAGTGTCAGTTAGTTTCACATTGGTCAGATGATGTGACAAAAAGATAATTAACAGTCATTTTTCGAAACATTCCCCGAAAAACACACACAAAGTCAGTTTCAACGTTTTATCAAATAATATGTAACAGGAGTATAGAAAACTTGTTTTAAAGTCTCATTACCTTAAAATGACATTTTTTTATGTCAGGTCGTTCTACGTTTAACAGGTAGCATGTAAGCTAGGATTATTTCCTGCATGATCGAGTCATCAGCAGCTAATGCGGTTCTTCCCTCCAGACTTTTTGGGTGCAGAGAGTGGCTTGATACACCTTAAGATTAAAGATATGACTTGTCAAAGGGAAGGTGAACTTTCATATTAGAGTCAACGATCATCTAACAGAAGTGGGTAGACAAGGCGCCATATCTTTGTTTGCAGCAAGTGCGGTGCTGGGCTTCGTTGACTGAAGTCAACACCCTAGGCGGAGGGTTTCCATCATTGAATCAGCGGCCACGTGTCCGTGACCAAGGTGAGCCTTGGAGGGCTTCAGCTGTGGTTTGATCGGGAGAGTGATGTGATTTGCCAGGTCTTCTTGACGGACACACGCTGGGGATGAATGAATAGCTACCCGGCTTTCATTCCAGAATTGTGGAGGGAACTGATCAGGTGCTCAGTTTCGTAACGATCCTACGAGCATATCCGATGATGATGATGGTGGTGGTGGTGGTTTTTGTGATGATGGTGATGATGCCATTTTCTAATTACAAAAAAATGTTGCATCTGTATTGGCCAAAGGAATCTGTTAGCAGTTTCAATCTCAAATCAGGTAGTTAGAGTAAATTTTGATGCACACTAACACAATGCTTGTTGAAATATTGTATAGGTGTTCACTTCCTAGTAAAAAAAATTGCCAAGGTAGTTTTTATTTAGTCTACTGAATTTTACTAAGAAAAGAGAGAAAATCAGTCAGTCGCACAAGGGTTATTGAGGTTAAACACTCATCCCTCGGGCAATGAAGAGGAATCTGGAGTTTGCCTGAAGAAATCGAAATATCAGAGCAAGAGTATTTTTCGTAAGTGAAAGAGGCGCGGTCAGATCAAATTGAGTTAATTCTATTTAATTCTTCGCATTATCTTTTTGCTTTGTGGGATTTGTTTATAATTTTAACAGTCCTGTTTTTAAGAGTTGCTTCTTTTTGTGAGAATTGTAATTATGCAATTCGGAGCTATAAATTTAAATTCTTGATTTCAAAACTGCATAAATTACAATCTATATCATATAATGATATATGACTACGAATATATATAACGTTTCTAGGTAACGGCATCCCTGAAAATAGTCGTGAACGGTAATAACAACAAGTATTGTAAAATTGTTTCCTCACGTAATCTGAATGAAGAGATTTCTTGTTATTGGATCTATATTCACGGTTTTTGCAATAGAAATATATATTAAAAATCTTTTTTTTAATTCACAACTATCAATGAGCAGATTACATTTCCCTGTATTTAAAAACCCGTAGTTAAAACGCTATTTATGTGTTTCGAAGACATTTATATGAAGAAATTGTGCAATGTTATTTTATGTGAACAATTTGTGCATATTCGTGTAGAGTAATATAAAATTTCAATTTTATTTGTGCCTTCTGGAAACTTTGAAAATTAATTAAATATGTAAACTCTATTATTCGTGTTGTGTGTGTGTGTGTGTGTGTGTGTGTGTGTGTGTTTGCGTGTGTGTCTGTGTGCGTACTTATTACGTGATATTAGAATATCGAATTAACGGAGTTTTATAGTTTTTATTATCCGTACACCCACTTGAATCTGAATATGTTACACGGCCGGTTTCAAAGTGAGATTTCCACGCGCAGATAGAATAGGAAAAATACTCAGCTCCATTGACATTTCCATTTGTACGCCCAAGTCTCTAGTATCTCCTACACGTGTGAAAATATACATTCCAACAAGTTTCATTAAAATAATTAATTAAAATTAAACATTAATATGAAAAAACACTAATAAATTCTTACATCGGGCACTCATGCACCACATTTTATCGCAGACTGACATGCCACATATCGAAACACAGTACAATCCGTGCACACATCGAGCAGCTTATCACAAACAAGGAAAATACAAGTATAAATGTAAGGAAAAACTCAAAACCCAACAAGCTATTATAATACAAAATAAACAGCCCACATTAAATAAAATATCAGTCACCAAGGAAGAAGGTGACTTGACGTGCAGATGATATAACTTAATGTTCGCATATAAAATATTATTTTGTTTAATATATATATATATATATATATATATATATATATATATATATATATATATATATATATATATAGCATAATGAGAAGCCACATATACTTTCTTGATATGTATATAATATGGAGAAAACAACTGAAAAGTTGCAAATTAAAAAAAATTGAATGTTTTTTTTGTGAAAGTATTTATATATATATATATA
>OZ038503.1:51701168-51713668 GCA_964036315.1 Acanthosepion esculentum | reverse complement strand
AGATTTCCGCTTCGTGACACACTAGTGTCGAATAGACCACTCAATCAGTTTACGGACGCATCCTGACATCAGTTTAGAACTATGAAGGAGATAACGAACGTGCGCAAAGTGTACAAATCAAACATTAAAAATAACTGGCATCTGCTTGATTATGTTAGTAGCTTTAAAATGTGGTCATCACGTAAACGAAAAACAACCGGAACGTGTTTAAGTGTGTCATTTTAAAATATATTTTGGTTGATAAAAAAAGTACTTATTATACAACGATGTCGAATGTAAGGAATCGTTGGACAAGTAAAATGAAATATTACCATTTGTATCGGTGTATGATCCCAGAGTGTACACACAGCCCAGCTTATACCCCTAGTCCAACGTATACACACATCCCAGCGTATACCCACAGCCTAGAGTATACACCCAGCACACAGTATAGGTCCAGCCCAGTGTATATCACCAGAATAGATTATATACTCACCGCACAGTATACACCTAGCCGAGGATATACCCGCAACCGAGAGCATACCTCCAGCCCAGAGTATACCCAGCCCAGCTTATATCCGTGTAGAGTATACACACAATGAAGAATATACACACAGAACTGGATAAACTCCCAACCCAGAGTCTATCCCCAGGCCAATGTATACCTCCAGTTCAGAGTATGCACCTAGCCCAGGATATACCCCCAAACAAGAGTATACCTCCATCCCAGCGCATACCTCCAGCCCAAAGTATACCCTCAGCGCAGAATATACACCCAGCCCAGGATATACCCACAACCCAGAGTAAACACCCAACCCAGCGTATACGTCCAGCCCAGAGTATACAAAGAGCCCAGCTTATATCTTCAGCCTAGAGTATACCTCCAGTGCAGAGTATATTCCAGCCCAGGCTATACTCAGAGCCGACGGTATACTCTCAACCCAGGGTATGTTCACGGTCCAAGGTATACCTCCAGACGAGAATATACCCCATCCCAGAGTATACTTGTTGTTTATCTAGGGTAGGCGGTTTTATTCCCGGAATATAAGTTCGGCTAGCTATTTTATACCACGAATAGAAAACAGGCTACGCTAGGTTGCACCCAACTAGGCCAAAAAATAGCCCCTCATTTTCCGATGTGGTATAATGCATATTCTTATATCAACAGATAATAGTCAGGTATGCTAAAGATGATGCAATGTCTCATATTCGTAGAGAATTCTTGTGTACATTTTACAATATTCAGTTTTATTCCGATTCCTTTGTACCTTAGTAGGCCTAACTTCCCTATCTCTCTTGCCCGGTGAGCGTTAAGTTTACCAAGTCCTCTTTCCTCATTACTCATACAAGTAATTTTAACTTTCTTTTCATGATTCAGATTAAAAGTGTTCTTTCTGATGCCATTTTCTTTGTTGTTTACTCGCTACGTTCAAGAACGTTTCAGTATCCATCTCTTGAACCCCATTTCTGAAGCTTCCAGTTTATTCCTTATCCGTGGCGAGATTGTCCAGCATTCACTGTCAGATAAGAGGATGGATATCACTTAGCAATACAGCACTCGTTTCTTTGTGGGTATGCAGTGTGCGATGGATGAATTGTCGTCTAAATTACGCAAAAATGAAAATAATATAGTCGACGTAATGAGAAATAGTCGACTGTGTGTTTTCTGCGGTGGACGAATGGTAAGAGTACAAGAGATAGAAAAGAGGAAAAAAAATGAGGCGGAAAGAAAAAGAAGAGAATTTATTGTTGCCAAAGTGAGCATTTCAGAACCGACAAGAAAGACAGTGAAATTGATTCTCTCACAGCTGAACACAAACTCTACCCCTGCAAAAGGATGATAAGACGTCGAAACGGACCAATCAATCAACCAATCAATCTAACGAGAAAAAACGTACGTTAGAGAGAAAGGGCATCATATTGCATTAGGATAAAGATCGCGTACGTGTTTTTTTTTTCTTTTGTTTTTGGTCTTTTGCTGACAATGCAAAAGTGAATGTTGTTTTACTGGGACGTTTTCACCATATTCATTTAGAGGAAGAATTCTCTTAAAGAAAAAATCAATCTATATCTATAATTCTCCAAATATGTGTGTGTGTGTGTGTGTGTGTGTATGTATGTGTGTGATCGGATGTTGTTTATGCGTTTCCACAGTTTTCATCCGATTTCGATGATTTTTTTTTATTTGATAGATAATTCTTCAGTGCCGGTTTTGAGTTCAAATTGGCTGAAAAAAAATGACAATTATGAAGGAGAAAAATCGAAAAAATTGATTTTTTACACTTTGCGAAATACTAAAAGGCAAGATTTAACGTCTGTCAAAAACAGCGTACTATTAATTCAGAGAGTTAAAATCTAACGCAGAAGATTATTGGAATTATAAAAAAAATTATATTATAAATAAAAATTATCGTATATTATTATTATGACGGTCCATAGAAGAGGCTCCTTCCTTGCAAGATTGAGAACGCAAAAACGGACCTTTTCAGGGCCACCTCCTCTCATTCAAATTGTTAACTACTCCATGTGGAGATGTGCCTCAGTTGCATCCAATTATTGTTACTAATATTGATTTTCGGGTAGATGGCTTTAAACTTGAACTGTTCCAATTAAACGGCAAAAATTCCCAGTAATGAAACACCCCGTCGTAGACGGCTTATACTGCTAGTTCTCTATAAACGTCACGTTCCTGGTAGAGGAAGATGAAAACGTACTGGGCGGATAGAAATTTAAAGTATCCATAGAAAACAAAAAAGGAACAAAACGAATTGACATGTTGCTCAATAAAGATCTCAAAAATAGAGAAAAGAATTATCGTAATAATGCCACTGGGGTATAAGGATTACTGAAAGTGGAAAAAAATGAACAGACTTTAGTAGGAAGAAAAGACAAAAAAGAACAGGATTCAGTAGTTGACAGAGAAGCAAGAAATTAAAAGAGAGTTCCACTGACGAGAAGTACGAGAAAAGAAACTATCAGCATAGAACTTACGGCTACTTCTAGCTATTTCAACAGTAAAACGATGAGACCTAATAGCTAGTAGTACGTTTAACTTTATGAATTATCGAGTTGGGAACTGATGACATCGGGAAGGTCGTTGGTAAAGATGAGAAACAACGCAGGTCCAAAGGATAGAATGCTGGGGACCCCTAAATTTATGTGAAATGATCTAGAAGCGTGACCGTTCAATACGACTTCATTACCCGGTTTGTTAGGAACAACTGAACAAATATCCGAAACGAGACATCATAGCACTTGAACTTGTTGAGAAGGCCAGCGTATTATTTGGATTGTTTCAAATAATTCTATTAGTATGCACAAATAAAAATAAATTCATTCTTTCTAAAGAATATTAGCATGTATTAAAAATTCTATTCTTTCAAAAACATTCCTATCTGCATGCCATATTTCCGAAACATAAAGACGTGTTCATATAATTTGAGTTCAGACATACATTCTGACAGTAATAGATATGTATTTCGTATGTAAATAAGAGATAAGCAACGGTATCTAGAAATAGTTCAGGTAGTGAAAGTGAATCATTCATAGTTAATCTTTCTTCTCGTTGACTTTATTCAACCATTCAAGCAGAATAGGTGTAAAGGAGACAAAGGAATAGACAAAAGAATAGCAAAGAGAGTCTAAAAGTCGAGTAATGGAAAGGAAGGAAAACAAAGAAGTTAAAATAAAGTCAATAGTGTAGAAGTATACAAAAATGAAAGGACAACGAGAAAGAAAACAAAGGAAAACAAAGAAAGAAAACAGAAGAAAATGAGAGGAAATAATAGAGATGATTAAAAGAATCGTGAAGAAAAATTCCACGGGGAAGAAGAGAAGAAAGGTAGGAGATAAAAGCCAGAAAATGGATGGAGAAAAATAAACTAGAAAAACAATGCAAATAATGAGAAAGAAAGAACAACAATAAAAAGAACAAAAAAAAAGAGCACGAAAAAGAATCAACGGAAAAGAAGATGATGATTAGAATTTGGTGAAAAATCCAAAAAGAGTGGTAAAAAAGGTTCTGTCTTAAGTAATAGTTTCGATTCGCTTCTCATTTGGATTCACTCGTGTTGACGCGAAGTGGTAGTCTGGTGATTATTTTGGGAAACAATTGCATACGAACGCTTATCATTCAGAAGCCATTAAACCTTACCAAGAGTAACTTCCCCTGTCCTGTCCACCCTAATAGGACAATAATATCACCTAAATAGACACAAATGGGATATTTTTGGTGATGAGATGTCAAAGAGATTGCGCTTACGGCTATTTCCTGTCGGAAGGAGGGATTTCTAGCATTTTCGCTGAATTTAAAACGACTTTTGGTTTTCTTACAAAACTGCATATTAAGATCAAAACACATGCATAAACACGCACACACACACACACATATATATATATATATATATATATATATATATATATATATATATGTGTGTGTGTGTGTGTGTGCGTGCGTGTGTGTGTGTGAGTAATATTATTTATGATAAACATTCTTTTCATACTTGTGGAAAATATTAGATGTAAGAAGAGAAAAAGAGAGAGAATGTATTTAATTCCCTCAGGAAAGAAATAGCAATCCAGGTTCACTTACATGAGGCAATACTTCCCCCAGTTATACTTAGGTTTTTTCGCAAAACCATGGCCACCCACTTTTAGTGTAATATTGCTCCATAGGTGACATATCTATGGACTAGACTGGTAACAGTCAATTTTTTGCATTGTCTTGCCCGAGGATAAGAGTGGGTTGACCTCAATTGCCGAAGTGCTATAGATAGGTCACTAAAGTTAGGAAGATAGACGAATTCGATAATTTACAACCAATTTTGAGAGTCATATGATAAAAGGCTTCCTATGTATTTCATTAAAATATACATTTACCAAGACCAATTTGGAGCTAAATGAAGAGTAAACTTCGTGCAAAAAGGCTTGTCTGTATTAAAAATCTTCATTTATAATTCTGGTTTTACCGGCCTTAATACAGGAATATTTTGAAAAACCAGCGTTTCAATATAAGGGATCTGACCGGAAATTGATAGAAATGTAAAATGGCATTAAATATTCTATGCACTTTAATATGTTGGTGCTATATTCGTAATAAATGTTGATGAGCGTTGGTTGGTTGAGAATTTGAGGTTTTTGTTTATTATTTTTGTTGTTAAAAAGTATTTTTCTGTATTATAATAGTCTTCAAAACTATATATATATATATATATATATATATATATATATATATATATATATATATATATATATATATATTACCAGCGATACATTTTTTTGCAAAGAAATTACCAGCAGTACATTTTTGTAAAAGAAGTTACTAAGATCCCAAGAAAATTAAATTTCAGCATTAAATGACCCATAGTTTGATATGCCGCTAAACAAACAGGCCAATAAGCAAGAATAAATAAAATCGAGTATGACTCATCTTGTTAGTACAGCAAGCTCAGTCAGTTATGTGCCATGCGTGATACTCGCTTAGGCGATAATGTATCTTTCGATACATCACTGGTGAGGCAGATTTTTTTCCCCGCAGTAGATTGCCATTTCTTTCTGCGATAGACCAGCTGCCATGCAAGTCTATAGAAACAGGGAGCTGGGGGGGGGGGAGAAGAAGAGGATTCATACCTTTCCGAATGGTATTAGCACGTAAGTGAATGTAATGGATTCAAATGGAATTCGAACCTCGACCCTCGTCAATCATATATCGAAAGTCACATGATCGCCTAAGCGTGTATTACGCATGGTACATAACTGGAACAGAACGTTATACAGTGAGGATTTCAGCTCAAAATCCGTCTCATAGCTACGTGTAAATATAAGGACAAAATATAATTGATTCTCGTTCATTAAAATAGCGTTATGTTGCATGAGAGAGGAAGCAAGGAATAGTCTTACGTTACATAAAAAGAAAGGCAACACACATGATATATTAAGGTGTAGAGTTTATGCATACTTTTTGCCAATTAATTAGCAAATGAATAACGCCTCTTTCTATGAAGAGTTACCAGTCAGTATGACTTAACCATTAAATGTCAGGCGTCTCAAATTGCTGTTTCATTAGCGATCATTGGGTCTCATCTATTTATGATTTAAACTTTTCCCAAAGATAATGGCACCATGTATTTATCATTGGATTCCAAATGACTTTGGCAACTCTAGGATTCACCAGGTTACTATTTAAAAGGATTCATGAGGGTACGTTATTTTCTAGCGTATTTACCTCCAAATAAATCTGGAAGAACAAGCCTAAAACAGTTCTATGTCTGCATACATACCTATCACGGAAATTAAGCGAAAAATGGTGACAAATTGGCGCAAAGACTGCACACATCCATTTGGCATGTTATTCTTCAGGGAATAATATACTTTATCTTTTGTAATAATTTCACAACAACTACGGCAATAAAGCCACTAAAGCACAAGGTGGGGTTACCAAGTGTTAGGGAGCATGAATAAAATACTATTAGTGAGAGAAAAATAAAAGAAGAGAAATAAAGACGACAGACGATAACGATTCGCATTGCATTTAATTTTTGAAGATGAATGTTGTCTGGGAAACAAGAAGCCGGAAGAGAGTCCCACAGGCGAGAAATGCAATATAAGAAATTGTTAACATAAAACTTACGGTTACACTGAGTCATTTCAATTCTAAATCTAGTACTGAACCTAAATTCATACATAGAGGAAAGTTAATCAGAACCATGAAAGTATGTATAGAAAAGACAAAGGGGAGCTACGTTAAGGGGTGGGAAAGTGACTGAAGCCGAGAGGCCAGGTCAGGACAAATAACATTGCGGATTCTTCTTTGCATTTTATCAAGAATCTCTGAATGTATAGCAGGAGCACCAGACCATATGTTACAGCAACATTCAAAGCATGGACGAATGGTAGACTTATAAGTATGTAAGATAGATTCTGAAGATAAAGAATTATCTAGTTCAGTGAACAATATTCCCTATCAGCAGACCTAGAAATTGTTTCAATATAATCTTTCCACTTCATCCCAGTAGATAACGTTAGCCTGAGAAGGAACAAGTCACTCTCCTGGAGGTTAGCATCAGCCATGGTGATGGAAGGTAGAAAGAAGTCTCTCAGATGATTGATGGCGAGAAGTTTCGTTCTGGAGGCGTTCAAATTAACAAGCCATTCCTTACCTTAGTTAACAGTAGATGGTAGGTGATTTTTAGATCCGCTGCCAAACATGATTCGTTTTACTGTTGAACTAGCTAGCGGCAAACGTTTGTCCAGCTCTAATAGTTTCTTTTCTCGCCTTTAGAACTTCCTTATGATTTCTTCCTTGTCCCCTCATCTGCAAAAATTGAAATATCACGCCAATATCCATCTTCTGTCTCCCTGGATCCTGTTCTTTTATTGATTATCCTTCATACTTCTCACTATAATTTTCTTATTATCTTTCACTCCCAATAACCTCATGCGTCCTCGTGACTTTATCGCCTTTCTTGGGGTGAAATAATTTTAAAAATACATATTAAAATTGAGAATATAACATTTGATCTATGTTACTTTTTCTTCATTTTATAATCTATATAATATAATTTAATATATTATTGTTATTAAATAAAAGCAAAACTTCTCTTGAAAAATTAATTTTTCGTGTGTTTTACTTATTTGGTGCGTATTGTTATCACCTGAGAATATTGAAAAAAATATCGAAGAATATTATTGTAGATAAAAGAAAATTGCTCTTGTCGTTTATATAAGAAGATACATTAGACAAGAATGCTGCTTGAATTAATCAACGAAAATCTAATATAAAGCCAATATAATGTAATAATGCTTGTTCATTGTAAGCAAGAGAAACGAAGAAAAGAGTACTGAGCTGTTACGTAATATCAGTCCTCCTATATGACAGTAAAAGTTTGATAATCTTATCACAGATGAAGAAGAGACTTGACACAACAGAAATCTGGTTCTACAGAAGGATGCTGAGAATATCATAGTCTGAACATGTGAGCAACAACAAAGTTTTATAGAAAATGCGAACAAAATGGACACTTATGTTTAACACCAGGAAGAGACAGTGGAAATTTCTAGGGCACAAAATGAGGAAAAAGGACTTCGAAAATTTGATACTTACATGCCATATTGAAGGCAAGAAGGACAGAGGTATACAACTCATAAATATACCTCGTGAGCTTCAGCAAATGAAAGGCAGAACAGGGTTTAGGTGAGATAACAAAAAGATAAAATTTATTAAGAGCTACAGAAGACATAGAATTGTGGAGGATCATGATCGCCAACGCTTCGAACGTATACGACGCATAGAAGCAGAAAAGAAGCAATGCACACTGGGAAACATTTATTTTTAGACTAAAGATTGGGTGCTCAAATATTCGAACAATTTTCAACAAAACCTTTCCCGCCAAAATAGAAGGATTTGTTGATAAGGAAATACTTTGCACCTTTGCCTCTTTTGGTTTATTTGAGGGAAAATTGTATCTTGAAAAGAACTATTGAGAATCTCGGCCTGTAGTCAAGTGATCTGAGCTTTGAACTACAGCCGAAAATAGAATGGTAGATATTGTTAGCAACACTGAACAGAGTGATTGTTTGCATTTGCATCGACAGAAAGCCGATGAATTTTCCATTCAATATTAACAAGATATACGTGAAATGTGTAACTTGGAGTTGCAATGGCTCCTCTGTTTGGCAATACACCTGCAGGACATTAGATGTTCAGGATGAACTTCAGCCAAAATGAGTTATGGACTTTGGAATCTTATCAGGTTTTCTTACCTTCGTAAATAAATATATATTAAAATCTCAGAATAAACACGAAGATTGTATATCTCTACTGGTACCAATGCTTTTTCTATTAACGACCGATCAAATATTATACAGTGAAATTATCAGATCAGGATTCAGATAATAACTGAGTAAAATCGTATCGATCTACCTTAGTATATACGTATTTGTGTGTGCATTTGTAGTGTCAGTTGTTTTTTGTGTATATATAACTAACATCACGTGACCCAAAAACCCGCATCTACAAGTACAGGAGAGATTTGCGTTTAGACTATCGTTCAAACTCTCTCGTGTTACACAGGAACAAAGCTGGCCATAAGTTTGATTTTACTAATGCTACCCTAATTAAAAAAACATAACATAATTATTTAAGGAAAAATACTTTTTAAGCTTAATAATAAAATTATTACCAACTATAAAAACACGCCTAAAACATTACATTACATCGCCATCTATTTTCGAAACTATTCTTAAAGAATCTAACTTATCGCTATCTAATACGGACAGTACATGCATAAAACAGCCCCAGATTAATAGAATACCATCCCACTAAGCTGAATGGCCACACAAAAGTGAAAACCTTAGAACTCCTTCTATTAGATAGACAGACATACACAATAACGAATACACATTACCATCCGATACCCGATTAGATATATTAGAATGTTTACAAACTTACATGCAGAGAGAACTATCTACGGTTTTAATGCGCGTGATACATGACTGACCAATGAGAATCGAACCACCCAAAATTGAAAATAGCAATGTTCTGTCTTTTTGTCTGTTTTCTCTCAATTTCTTACGAAGCTTTAATAAAAGTGAAACATGGGAGAATAATAAACGTTTCCTATTTGTTCTTTATCTTATCACCCTGTCGGATTCCGTTCCATATTTGATCTGCATTTGATCTTTAACTCATAACTATGTATGTATACACTATATGCCAAAATCTGTGACCACCCTCTAAATTTCGAAGCATCACCTGAAAATGGAAGGCTGTGTACCTTTTTCAAGTCTAATTTACTTCGGGCCAGGGGAACCTACTGAATGGTTATTGTTGTAGCATACCTACGGACGATAATGGGTATGCCCCC
The DNA here is from genome assembly GCA_964036315.1 of Acanthosepion esculentum. Classification (NCBI taxonomy): domain Eukaryota; kingdom Metazoa; phylum Mollusca; class Cephalopoda; order Sepiida; family Sepiidae; genus Acanthosepion; species Acanthosepion esculentum. The sequence goes on along the minus strand of OZ038503.1, from coordinate 51,703,826 downwards.
AGTCACATAAATACAGTAGAGAATACTGTATGTTAGTCAGCAGATGGAGATTCGTCTCCAGCTGTGCTGGTCAAACTCACTGCCCCCGAGCAGAGAGGACCTCCAGACGAGTCTATGTCGAAGTGCAGAGTCTCGTCTCGCGAAACAGCTCCACGACCTCGTTTTATACGGTGTCTACTGGGGATTTTTGGTCGAGCCTACTGGCTCGGATACGCAACATTAAATTCGGCCTTGTGCCACATCTGACCGCGTGGATTGGAGATTCATTGTGGAATTCACTAGATTCGCTTCTAGCAGTTGACTACTACTTCTACGTGCCGCTGGCGAATCTTATATGTGTTGTTATTGTCCTAAGTATTATCGTTCATTACCAACCTTCGTGTGATTATTCTATTCAGTAACCTTCCCTAGCTTACAGCAGTTATAATAATGAAATTTACCCATTACTGCATAAAGTTTCATAAAAACCTTTAGCTCTTTCGGCCTATTCTACTTTGCTGGCTAATGGTAATCTTAGGGCTGGGGATATTAAAATTTAGGTGATCTTCTTTCTAAAAATTTGAATGCCATTCACTAATGGGTTAAATAGTTTCATCGTCCCAGCTTAGTTTGGTTTGATTTGATGTGTTTATTTACCAACATGTCAACTCCTTATGGGTCATGTAAGGCCGAAATTTTCTTTTCTTGTGAACCTTGGCAATTTTTATTCAAAAATTTATGTTGGTAATTTTTTTCCAATAATGTATGGCAGGTATTTTTTATTATAATTTTTATTTTTTTTTACTATGAAAATATATATTGCTGATAATTTTTTATAATATTTTTTTGTATTTTCATGTTCTGACTCCAGTTTGAGGGGTTCACAATTTGGCCATAGCTGGGAGCTTAACTGGTGCTTCCACCTCAGGTCAGGGTGGATCTTGGAACAATAGCAATTAAGAGGTGGTTCCAACCTCCTCAAAACCTTTCGATCAGAGGTCTTGCTGCAGGATGTAGCTTATTGTCATACCCAGGAAATTCCTAGCTTAGTAGATGTTACTTAAATCAAATAATGTATGAAACTTAGTAATTATTAAATCCAGAGCGTTATCCTGAAACTTTTGGCCTAAAGTGTACACACACACACACACACACACACACACACACACACACACACACACACACACACATATATATATATATATACAGTAGTGGCCATAATATAAGGAACAGAAACAACAAAGACATAAATATGTGTATTACTTAAAAAGTAATGCATGATTAGACATGAAATTTTTACCGAATAGGGATTAGGGTGTAATGCATAAATATTATATAAAGTTACAAAAATTTACATAATAGTTTTTTAAAAATAAAGATTAAATGGAACAAAGGAAATAAGCTACTGGACAAAAGTTAAGAAACGATGTTAATAATTTGTATAAACTTTTAATTTACATTGTTAAAAAACTTGATGGAGCTTTTCAACAATAAGTAAAATTTCATTTATCATTAGGACTTTATTTTTAAGCAATAGGCAAATTCTACACGCAAAACTCTCTCTTTTGAAGAAAAAACTCATTATCGCTATCAAGAAAAAAAGTCAATTTCAGAAATTTCTGATATTGTTCATAGGTCTAAAAGTGTCGTTCATCGTGTAATTAGCAGGTATAAAGCCGATAAAACGTTAGATGCAAAACCAAAAACTGGCAGACCTCCAAAAACATCGCAAAGAGAAGATCGAAGAATTGTTAGAATATCTACAAAAAACCGTTTTGAAACTGCTACATCAATTGCCCGTAAATTTAATGAAGAGACAGATAATAAGATCTCAAGGAAAACGGTTGCTCGCAGGTTAAAAATGCAGGATTGCATGCCCGTATTCCAGCATGTATGCGAGAGGACATGTTGTTTGGACTGACGCACAATGGGATACAGTTCATTTCAGTGACGAGTCCGAAGTTTACCATATTTGGTTCTGAGGGCAAAACTTACGTACGTCGTAGAACAGGTGAAAGATTGTCTTCTCAATGTGTCAAGAAAACCGTTAAGTTTGGTGGTGACAGTGTGATGGTGTGAGGAATGATTTCACCTGCAGGAGTTGGCCCTATCATCCGCGGACATGGCAATATCAAGGATGAGATTTATAAAAGGCTTCTTCAGAAGCATGTGGTACCAAAATTACACCATAATCTTTATGAATCTCCTATTTTCATGCAGGACAATGCACCTTGACACAAGGCTCGGAAGGTTATGGCTTTATTTGAAGAAGAAGGAATCGCCCTAATGAAGTGACCAGCCCAGTGCCCCGACCTGAATCCAAAGGAAAATGTTTGGAAGATAATTGGAGAATGGGCTCAGAAAAGAAACCCAAAAAACCAGCATCACCTATGGGAGTTATTGAAAGACGGATGGGAGGGAATTACTGCTGATTTTTGCAATAAATTAATTAGATCATGTGGTCGACGATGCAGAGAAGTTATTGAAAATAAGGAGATGTTTACCAAATATTAAATTTTTTTGATATTTTGTTCACAATCAAGTATTAACAAGATCGTTCCTTAACTTTTATCCAGTAGCTTATTTCCTTTGTTCCATTTAATCTTTATTTAAAAAAAAAACTATTATGTAAATTTTTGTAACTTTGGATAATATTTATGCATTACACCCTAATCTTTA
>OZ038503.1:51628668-51696168 GCA_964036315.1 Acanthosepion esculentum | reverse complement strand
TATTCTAAAATTAAATTTTTAATATGATTAGAAAATCAACATTACACTCGATGTGAAATCTGGAAGTCGATTAAAAACAGCGGTTCCATCCTAAGAGATCTGGGGATCTTAGCTAGTTTTTTGATTTGCGGGTGCAATATTAACAATTATGGTTGACTAACCATCAATTCTAAGAAAACAAAATGTTGGTTTGTCAGCAAGAGAAAAGAACCAAGTTGCGAGTTAAAAATTGCAGATGTCAAAATCAAACAGGTAGAGAATGTCCAGGAATTGTTTTAACAGATGACGGAACATATGACACGGAAATTCAAAGTCGCATTTGAAAAGCAAAAGATTTCTTAAACTAAACACAATATTAAGAAACAGTAAAATTTCGTTAGAAAAAGGAATGCTGAACAATGTAATGATTTTCCTCCAAGGGCCTTATAGGCTGTGAATGCTGAATAATTTCCTCGCAGATAGTGAGATCTTGAGTCTACAGAAATATGGTTCTACCGAAGGATGCTGAGAAGACCATAGCGGAGCATCTAATCAGTGAAGAAGTTTTAAGGAAAATGAAAACAAAAAGACAGAAATCAGAAAGAAACAGTTGAAATTTCTAGGACTCATAATAAGGAAAGAAAATCTGGAAAGTCTGACAATCGGAAATATTGAAATCAAGAGGGACAGCCGAAAGTAACGATTCGCCTACTTAACAAATCTGTTTGAATGGTTAGAAGAGGAGTGATTGACAATGGCATTTAAAAGAAAAATATAGCTAACAGCTAAGAAAAATAGGAAGTTGTGGAGGGCCGTGATCACCCAGGCCCCGAAGAGACACGGTACATAGAAGTAGTGATAAATTCAGAAAGACGCAAGACATTGATAATTTTCTAACACAACCAATAAACAGATTTCATCAATAATTTATCATGTAAATCAAAATTACGTTCGCCTGAACATCGTTTCAAGTTTCTACGCTTTCAATCACTGAATTCATTCGACCCGTTCTTGGGCACATCGAGATGGTTAATTACTTGATAGATAGCGACCGAGCAGTGAGTTCAGTGCTCACCGAGTGCCTCATTCTTGCTGCCTTTTGCCACATCTACGCTTAGTCAATCACTATTTGAACCGCTCTTTTCAGTTGTGGAATATCACACCAGATAGGATTGAAAATAACAGACATTTCTTTTTCTGTATATTTCATTATTTGACGAACAACAATGCCTGAGATACGCACAATAACTTACTGTTTTAGACATTAGTGTCACGTAAGTCGTTTTTAAAAGCAAAGATTTTTTTTTATTTGACACTGAACTCCATCCTCTCTAAAAGAAATGATAGCTGTTTTTGCCTAAAACAAAACAAAAGAAAAAACAAAAAAACAACAACGAATATTTGGAGATATCACCTCTATACGCATTTTTCTGAATTACAAATCCCGACGCACAACCTAAGTTTGAAAAGCCATTGGTATGCAGGCTACATTCCATCAGGTTTGGTGGAGAGCAGCAGTATAATGACGGGGGGTGGGTGCCATCAAAACAACAACATCGGTAGACAAGCGAATAACATGAGACTTGCATCTTTCCTCTTTAACTTTATATTTGATTCCATTCCAATGCCTCTTCAGTCTGTGAAAAGGCAACCTTGCGCTCACGTCCGAACTGACATTGTGCCTGCGATGTATGAGGGACTGTCTCACTCCCCTCTGGAGTGTTTATGCATGTATCCATTTGTCCATCGGTGTTTTCTCATGCGCGTACGTATCAGGCGCAGCCAGGCCTACGGGTGATCAATAGGGCTGGCTGTTTTTTTTTTTCACCTTTTTAGAAATTCAACATTGCACATTGAATGGAAAATATAATAACACCAGTATTCTGATTATGAATTACCACAAGCAAAATATGCATTTTTTTTTACTGTATTCGATAAGTAAAGACCGAAAAAATTATAAAAAGATTACAAAAAAGGCTACATAATGAATAACATTTGATGGATCATTTGTTAGATCATAATTAATAAAAACAAATATAAAAGTGTATATGACACGATGATACTACTGGGAACAATTATAAGACAAAATGTTTTAAATTTGCATTGTTTACTGAAAACGACTGCACTGTATAACATGTTACATAATCATATCGCTAAATTGTTCAGTATAATTTCCCTTTGAAGTAAATGAAGGTTATATTTGATGGCACAATGATTTATTAATAATGTGTGTGTATCATGCGTCTTGTCCATATGCAATTTGTAAAGCTTCTGAGAATTATAAATTTTATAAAATTGTGCTATAAAGCTTTTACTGATCACCGGAATGATATTGCAACGCTACGATTTTGAACATAAACTTAATCTTTAACCTAAGATGCACTGTGTGGTTATTTATAATGTCAAACCGCAACTTTCAAATTGAGTGCAATACCACAGTTGCAAAATCGACCTGCCCTGGTGTTCAACACTAGTTCACTCCTGACAACTGGTGAAGTGCGGATCTACACCTCCGGCTGTATTCGCCCTGGTGCTTGGCTTCCTTTGATGGTCTGGTGTGAAACTGAGACCAAACCTGTCCCGGCAAAATACCACAGTCGGAGGTTTTGCTATCTTCTCCATAGTCGTATATTCAGATCTTTTTTGTTGTGGCTATCCCGCTTAAAAGTTGTTAGCCAAATTGTGTAGTAACTGCACTATACACATTCATAGAATTTTTCTCCAATTATGAAAGCGATTTTACACCGATCTTTACGTATCCAAGAGACTGCAGTAAACTGTAGACATTGCCATTGTTCATGGGAAGGCTATTTGTAATACTGACTTTTGTCAGCTATAATGAGTATTTGGCCTGTTTGGCCTTATCTACTTTATAATAATCATCATCCAATACAAGGCCCAAGTTACTAAATGAAGCTGTTTTCAGGGCGTAAAAGGAGGGAGTAAGAGGTGCACATTATCGGGGTATGTAGCGAAGATAATGGTTGAGCTTAAACTTGAAGAGTTAATAATTGTAGTGATCGGAGAAACATACCTTTTGGAATCTGTTCAACGACGTAACACTTTTGAGTGGAACAACGAATGGAAGGAGAATGAGTCAAATCAGTATACGCGGTATGGCGGGCCCTAGCTGTGAAGGTCTGGGTAGATGGCACCAAGGAATATATTTTGCCCGAACATCTGCCATAGCAACGTTTCATCTATAGGAAAGGGCTTGTAGCGTGAATTAAAGGCTATGTAAACGCTTCTGAACTCTGTTAAGCTTGAAAAGCGAGGATTGGGTTTGTCCAGATATGGTGGGAATGCTCTATTTTTGCTCAGATCTGGCGCTTGTCAGATAGGGTACGGGATAAGGAGTCAAAGAAGGAATTATCATCATTTACAGTCGCAGCTGGACTGCCAATGCTGACCCCGCCACTAAGGTTAGTTTCTTCTTTCAAGTTAGGATTGCTGCTAAGTCTAATACTTCTAACAATGGTTACATCAAGTCCCGCCTTTTTGTAAACAATCAAAAGCATTCTCTGGTTGTTTGCAGAACTTATTCTATCCCACCCCAAAAACAAACAGACATTCTATGACTTCTTTGCTTTTAAAATTTCTCTAGAATAGGCATTTCGAAAGAGTATTATGGATACGAAAACAGAAAGTAACTTTGTAGACTTTTTCGTTGACATCTTGGACATTTTATGATGTATAGCTTTAAAAAAGCGAGAAATTTTAACTGATTTTAAAATGAAATCGAAACAGTAAAGAATCAAGGGAGATGAATTTAACGATCGATTCATGTCATCAGACAAGGGTAAATTATGTAAGAGATTTCCCTTAACGTGGATAATGGAGTGGGAATAATAATGTACTTTTATAGAATCAATAATGGGTTCGATTTGAAGTTCCGAAGATGATATTATATACGCAGGACATCTGAAGAAGATTGGATAGTTCAATGGTCGAAACTATGTGAGTGCAATAACACCAGTTTGAATGAAATAGAAACTATTAATAATAATTTCTTATTAAAGAAATTCAGAAAGAAATGTATACTTACGTGAGGCCTGTAAGCCCTTAGCTTAGATTTCAACCAACACCAACACTCAAAGAAAATGATATGTTCTTACCTGAAAAATAAAAAATAAATTGTTAAAATTGGTTATCGCACGTCACCTCTTCAAAAATACACGAAAAGAAAAAGCGGAGATGCATTTCGAAGAAATAGGGGGCGTTGTGAAAAGGTTCAAGTTGTGAAATGAATTTGGCTGGTATACAGTTCGTCCACACGATGTAAGTAAAACATGTAGAGAAGAGTATACATACATACATATATATATATATAGTGTAACCCGGATATAAGAGAGTTGTCGGGACCGGAGAAGTATCTTATATCCGGGTTTCTCTTATATCCGGGTTTGGTCTATTTTGTTTAGGTAAGTATGGCTCTAATTTGGGACCATAGAAAATATCTCTTATATCCGGGTTTATCTTATATCCGGGTCTCTTATATCCGGGTTTCACTGTAATATATATTAGTGTGGGGAGGAAATATATCAAGTATCGGTTACATACGCAAGTGAAATTCTATTTCGAAATAGAATTACAATTCCGTGTGTATATATACTTGAAAACATGGGTGTGTATCTGCACCTAATCTCGGATTGTTTATATGTGTGTAAACTAAAATGTGTACACCTGTATGTATGTACGTCTGTGTGTGTGGTGTGTGTGAGAGTGTCACCCCAAATCGGACACTGAGGAAAATTTTCCCCTCCCACCACCAAACATAACCAAACACAAACAAGCATAAATATTCAATTTTTAAAAATTAAACCAGTTTGTCTGATGATCGCAAAAGCATGAAACCCAGGGTCACAAACTCATATAACGGTGCTGCGCACCCACGAGGATGGATCAAATTGCTCACCCCTCTATACGTCATTATCAGCTACGATTTGATTTCAACATTTCATTGTATAATCCTGCCATGTTCTGGTCATCTAGTGTTTTGGAGGTGCACCCATATACCTTTGTATTATGAGCATAGATATTCACAATTGATCGCAATATAGTCTTAGGCAGATCATACGTCTGCGTTGATCGATTAGGCTTCGGAGGACTAGCTATTAACGTCCTTCCTAGCGTGTAGGTCTCGAAAGGACTTTATAATTAAAAGCCACTTCCAGTGATCCCATAGAGAGCTCTTAAGTAGTAACCCTTTATCCCACTTGAACAGCTTCTTCCCAGGAACCGCTTGCTTTATGCAACCGACACTCAGTAGGATGCTTCCCCGATCAGTACAAACTGAACTTGTTCAAGTCTAGAGTTAACCGTTATGTTCCACATAAACTCCGCATAAACTATACCTATTAATCTGTAACCCTCTAACTCAAGTGGCTCTTGGGCCTTGTGCAGGATGAGCATCATTGTAAAGTATCCTGATCTATATGATTAATACTTTCAATCTAAGGAAGGAAACTAACATATTTGCTCCGTAAAATACGCTTTTTTTCGTCGTTAGGATGAAGACATGTTTGATGTACCGAATACATTCATAAGTCTGTGTACAGTTTTAACAAGAAAACATTAATGTATATCCCGTCAGTAACAGGGTGTGTGTATGCGTGTGTGTTTGTGCATGAGAGATAGATAGAGAGAGTGTGTGTGAGAGAGAGTGTGTGAGAGAGAGAGAGAGAGAGAGAAAGAGATAGAGAGAAGGAAAAGAAAGACCGACAACTTTCTCACATATTGATAAGCATATATGTCCCATATGCCGAGGAAATCAGTGGCTAGTGTAATTGTTAGCGATTCGGAAAGGGACATAGGCGATCCGAGTTCGAATCCTGTAGAAATTTATTTCTTCTCCCCCATATATCAGTTAAATAGAAGGACTGGCTTCGCTCTCTTTTCCTGGGATGGTAACTAGTCTTGGAGAAGGAAAACTTTGAATTCAAAAACCAGCCTGATGACGGATGGTTTTCGTCAGAGTAGCTTGCCTTAGACACACTATTGCTAGCGTTGTAGTACATGTGGTGCCCCTATGACACTAATGGATTACAAGATTCCGAACGTGATTTGATTATATGCTCACAAAAGGTAAAATAAATATAGAAACCTATATATATATATATGTCAATTAAACATTGTGTATATATTTTAGGCGCAAAGTATTGATATGATTTGAAAGCTTCATTATAACATATATTTCGATAAATATTCACGAGTATTTAAATAAATGTTTTTAGTTCGAATTGTTTACTTTATTGCAGAAATGACAGCGGTTTTAAAAAAGACTTATTTTTGGAAAATGTAAGCTTGCCCTGATACATTTCTCATTCGATATTAAATTTTCATATCATCCAAGTCGATATGTGATATAATAACGCAATTTTAATGAGAAAATGCTATCTGTTTGGATAAGAAAATTTCATCGATATTGAAAATAGGTTTTAAATCTGCGCCTCGATCTAAAGGTATATATGGACATGAGACTCTATTATCATCCAATCTATAAGCAGTCGACATACGATAAAATAAAATAGGAATCCGTAAAAGAATTCAGTAAAATGTAACTTGTAATATGTTACGGTTCCTGAAACGAGAGCAGAATAATTTGTGGAAATATCGGAGTGTAGTTTCTTGCGTAAAGTTTCTTTATTTTCTTCTATTATGAAGAAACCAATATTTTCAGCATGCCACGGGCTCGAACCTCGCCATATTCAAGTTTATCAAGTGCAAAAAAATAATAAAAGACAAAATCATATGCGTGGTTTGTAATTATTATGATACAAAATGAATAAAGTTCGTTTTAATAAAAACAAAGTGAGGCGTAGAACATTTTCATATAAATTATTTTTCCCAAATCAGCTCGCCCCGAAGGAGAAATGAAATGGGAATGGAGTGAGTTTTGAAAAGTTCTTTTCTTACGGTTTTGCTCGCAACGTGGAAGTTTAATTGCTATTTTATTATACGGAAAACTAATCTATTCACGCGATAAACTGGGATAAAGTCCAGAGTAAATTTACAAGAAAAGAGGGCTGAACTGCCGTGTAATACCAATACTCATATATTTCCGCACAGAGTAAGAGGAAACTTAAGCTAACAGAGATTTGATTCTGTAGAAGCATAGTGAGAATACAGAAGAGAGAACATCATAAGGGGATTTTAAGGAAAATGGAGACAAAAACGACGCTTGTACATAGAATTAGAAAGAGACAATTTGAAAATTCTAGAAAAAGAGGTTTGGAGAATTTGACACTAAGATGACATGCCAAAAGTAAGAGGGGGGAGCAAAGCGTCGAGTAAGCCACATAACTGGCTTGCTTAAATGGATGACAGAACAGGAATTGGGAGGGATAGTAAAAAGACACACACTCAGTGGTTCCCAAATGGTGTGGCTCACCTCATAGTTGCGGCAGAAGAGGATAGCTGGTGAGGCGGAATGATTGAAAAATAATCAAAGATTTAGAAACAGTTTTTAAAAAATTCATATACCAAAAATAAATATGATTTCAAAATTTAAAATATTATTATGGATTACTTGTAAGTGCATGCATGAATCCCATTATAAATAGTTTATCATTGTGATATGTTTGCATTATATCAAGTATTAAGAATATAGTAATTAGGCTCCTCAAATTGGAGGAGAGAGTTTTCAATGATAATGTCCTGATTTCGAATCCGCTGTCATCTTCCTTTAACTTTCTCTTTGTTTTTTTGATTTTTAAATGTATTTTGTATCACATAGATTTCAGTGAAACGCGAGCAAAATTCGGCCCAGATCAAAGAAAGTTTGAAAACAACTGCACACACAACTTAAAGCTACGAAGTATAGGAATCCTTGATTGCTCGCGTCTTGAATGGACACAGAACACAAAAGAAGAATTTACAGCCGCATGCTGTAAGAATGGGAGAAAATTCTTATAGCAAGAAGTGCTCAGTCGACTACAAAACAACTATTGTATCATTAAAACTGAAAATGATTGCAAAAGTAATTATACTATAAAACCAAATGAGAAAAATCGATTTTAAATTTATATTAAGACGAATTTTTCTTGAGGTCAGCTAGCAAGGTTATTAAAAGCGGTAAACATCAAGTTAGATTTTAACTTTATGTTATGTTACTGTTTTTTGTCTTATCATGTTTTTATTAATTAAATTGACGAATTGAATAAAGCTTTGGTCGCAAGGCGAGCATTTTACTGTTCATTATTGCATATAGTAAGAATCATAACTAATGTATTTGTTAATAAACGGCGCCAGAAGAATAAAATTCGACTAAATGTCAGAATTTGTCGGGATATATACCAACTGATGCTGCTCGGTCTATGAATGCCCAGTTCTTCCTTCTAAGGAAACGGCTAATATCACTATTATCAAGCAACATCGAGCCCGTTCATATATCTAGATGAGCGACTACTTCGGAATACAAGGCGCTGAGAGCCTTTATTTTCGATGGTGTAATGGATAACGGCACAGACATTGGAAATCGGAGAGCCGAGTTCCAATTCCAGTCGAGTTCGTTATATTTCCCTACGCGCAAATACACTTGGGAAGAATATGAATCCACATCTTCCCTCCCAAGCTATGGGTTAATTAGTAGGATTTGTATAAGTAAATCAGGATTATTTCCCAAAAATTCTTACACTGTAAAATATTTTCTTTATACAGCCTTCAAAAGTTGATAAATCGTAAAAAACAATTCAATCGTTCAATACTATTAACATTTCGCATTTTTTTCCCATTTGGTGTTCCTGTTCATGCAATCATTTCCAACTGTTTAATTTGTCAAACAAATGTTACACGCAACATAAAAAAAAAACAATGCAATGTCGCCTTGAATACTAAACACACTATTTATGTTAGTTTTTTTTATCGCAATGTTCAAGTTGTTTATACGTCCTATGGCCGTTAAATAATAATCATAGATCAGATAAAAATGCTTAATCTCTGACAAGATTTGAACTCGCAGCCTTAAGCCTTCGGAAACTGGATCACGTGGCCAGCAGCTTACCGATGCAAAGCAGAAGAGTAAATTTAAACTTTGTTGTGTGACTATATTTTTGTTACTCGCCTTCTTAGTATCATGTTTAGGAGTTGGCTGTCTAGTCTAAAATGTTTTAATTTCCAAACTGATTAATTATTTGCAATGACATTTACGTTATTTTTGCAATTCTGAGGTAATTTCCATTTCTAGGGCTTTTGAATGGTAATTCTTTTTTCCGATCTATACCGTTTATATAAAAGCTTGAGAATATAAATCTGACCTGAGTATTGCGATAAAAATTAGCAAAAATTAGATGAAAAAATACTAGTAAAACACCAATAGTCTTATTAAAATTGTTTAATATGAAAATATCGATTTAGGATTCAGATTAATATATTTACTGTTTCTTTTTTCGAAACAATTACATATTTTATTCGGTATATATTTTTTTTATTAAAATAGAATAGTTTTTGATTGTTCAAAAATTACATTTACGTTTACTAGTTTTGACACAAGAATTGAATTTTTTTCAGATCATGATTCTAGGGTTTAATTCCTGATCTGATCAATAAATACATAACCTGAAACGGAGCTGAATTTTGATCTGTAACTTTCATTGTATAATCTTTGATTCATGTGATTAATATTCACAACTGAATTCAGTACATTGACAAGAGAGGAGATTGAAAAAGTATTTGTTGCGTAAGATAAAGACTTCTTTCATAAGTACTTTTTGAATATTTTTTCTTAAATACTTTTCACATAAATAAGTTCTTTTTATATAAATACTTCTTACATAAATACTTTTTTACATAAATATTTTTTGCGTAAGATAAATACTTTTTTTCATTATTAGGCTATGGACAAACAGATATATCGAAATATATTCAAATAGAGCCATAATGGAGTTGAAGCTGTGAATGAATAGTAAGATGGTCGTTTTAAAAGTCATGGAGAAGTTTCAGTTTAGAACTCAAAAATGGAGTTCGGAGAAAAGACATCTAACAATAAATAAGATTTGATGGCTAAGGTAGAATAGGATCCAATCATATATGTTAGAGATTCAGAAGCAAGTGAAGAAAGGGGAATTGTTTCAAATAATTAATGAGCTTCTAAAATACAAAAGAGCTTCATAAATTGTTTTCATTTAAATTCATGAATGCTTCGTAAGAGAGAAGTGAAAGTAACTTTTAAATCCCTAAACGCTTTGTGCGTATCGATATGAAGACAAGCTTTAAATAGTGCATCGCCAAACTAGAAAAAAAGCAGTATTCAATTCGGCGAACAGGTACACTGCTATAATTAACAATCGGCCTTATGTTGCAAAAAGACATTAAATCAGCCAATATTGGAGATCTTTCTCATTCCCTAATAATTCACTCGACTTTTAAAGCGAAAACTTTTTGTCACGTTTCAAGAAATCTTACATCTTCCATGTAGGTAAAAAGATACATTCAAGATTCTACGGACGTATTCAACGACTTTATCGAACTGAATTGAACTAAATAAAGAATTAATTATGAATGGAAATAATGACTTTCTGTCAAGGGGAAATGAATGCATAGAGTCAAAAGGGGAAAAATATTTAAGTGAATAAATAATTTTTCCATTAATTTGTCTCGATTTATTTTGCTTAAATAATTAACTGTTCACGTCGAACAACATGATATGTTTCAATACATTTAGAGAAGCAAATATCTTGGACAAGCGACAAATGCTTTGTAAATAGAAAATTGGTAGATATTTTTTCAGACTAAAATTATCCCTGTATTTCAAATATTTAATTATGTCGTCTCGTTAGGTATTGGATAATAATTAATGGCATAATGGTACAGTATATTAAGTTGTTGTCTGGACATGTGAGGGAGAATAAAGTGCAGATTATGAGCATAGGTACAATAGACAAAGTGATTAAGATTGTAGAGTTCTGGAAAGTATAATCTCAGGAGTCGGTTACACAAAATAGAGGCTATTGAGAGATGCCGTTCGAAAGGAACACCCTTCGTACAAACTGGATACGAAGGATGGCATGGAGGGTCTTAGCTGTGAATGCCTGGTGTAACTAGGGAGTGTAATTTTCGGAACGTTTTTCATGGAAACACCGATAGAATGTCGAGAGGTTTACAACGTTGCGTCTCTGGGAAAGTGGTTGTAGGATGGAAAATAATTAATCGCCTACAAGTCTGCGTAAACGCTTTGAGCTCTGTCAAGATTGGAATAAGAGGATTTGGCAACCCCAACTCAGGTAAGGGATGAATAATCTATTTTTGGTTTGGTCTGGTTCTTGTGAAGATAGTGCATAGCTGGTGGAGACGTTTGTTTTTTCTTGACCGGTATAAGGAAATGGCCATTTCTCCAGCGTATCTAACGATGGATCGTATGCATAAGTTCTGCTTGAGGTTTAGGAGTCAACTTGAGTCACAAAAGACAATCAAGGCAAGGGGCTTAATTGAGTGTCCAACCATTCATCTTGACTGATGAGAATTTGGGGCCGGCTCGGTGATTATGAAACGGTACTAATTTGATTTTCAAAGTATAAGAAATTTGAGCTAGTTGAGTGTGCATCGTCTGCCCTTCAGACATAAAAAAACGCTGAGTTGGACTCTTGCTAAATTTTTGAATTTCGAAATTATTCTTGGTACGTTTCGATTTGTGGGAAAACAGCTGCATTTGTTTTTATCCAAAATCAATAAAAGGGTTTCCCCTCCAAATTCCGAAAAGTGTATTTGGAGCCTACCTATAGGTTATTTAATTTTCGGAGTCGACAAGCAGCTGTTGTCAGAACCCAGGTTGCCCCGGCCCAGAGAGAAAAACAACGCAAAAGAAATTTGGCAGCCACCAGACGAGAATTGAAAGGAACATCAAAGTCGCTCCCATATCAAGGAAAAGTCTTGGGCTGGTGTGTGTGCTTGTTCTAGTCTTCGAAAATTTACCAATTCTTTGAAAACTATTTAGGGAAGCATTTTCTCCTTTTCTTCATTTTGTGTAGTTTACTGTTCTGAGGACCTTAAGCATTATAATTTTTATTGTAAAAAGGCATATTTCATTTTCATTGATAATTTACATCCATGTATTGTCCATCATTTGGAACACACTGCACTTAATTTGTGTAATTCATTCATTTTTTGTGGGTTAACAATAAAATTATCGTCCGTTTTTTTTTTACTCAGCTAGTTTCCTCTGTCTTTGTTGGCCATACAAATTAAATGTTACCTCAAACATTTGTTTGAACTATTTTTTTCATGTTTTTTTTACCAAATAAAATAATCCTATAGATTTGTTGAATGAAATAAGCCAGCCTTCCTACCATTAGCCTGTTAGAGCTAAATCAGATGATAAATCAGCTGCCCGGGACTGGCAAAACGATGGCAACAATGATTCTATAAACACACATAATTTGAATATTTTATGTTGTTTATTGGAATGCACTGTATGTGTTTCAGTAAGTCTGTATTCTAATGATTAAATAGGAATTTTATATAACAAATGATTATTTTCCAATATAATCTCCTTCTCTCTTCATTTAACATTTATTTTCTATGCCGTATCTCATCAGGTTCTTCACAACTTCCTATTCTTCATAGCGAAGTTCCTGACTTACGAAACATTTAAACAAGCTTGATAGATACGTTTAGGGGCAGAAAACTATGATTCCCTGACGTCATCTCAAGGATACATTTAAACAAGCTTGATAGATACGTTTAGTAAGTTACTAAATTAGATTAGTAGGTTTTTGTATTGTTTATTTGGTTAATATTCATAAATTTCTTAGATATTCTGTACAAAATCTTACTTTCTTATTCTTTATAAATCTGTATTATATTATTTGTTATACATCTTATTCTTTTATTAATTTAAAGTTTATTTTAAACTCAGGCTTACATAAACACTCTCTAAAGGTATGGAGAAACGTCTGGATGGAACCTCTCTTGGAAACGCTATCCGACCATCCACCAAATCTACGACAGTCTTCCTCATGTTTCCTCTCTCATTCGAGCTTGTCGAGAACAGTTTGCTGGCCATTGCCACCGTCCAATGAATAAGGTTGTCTCCTCTCTTCTACTCTGGAAGCCTGCGTTAAACCTGATCAGGGGCAGAAAACTATGATTCCCTGACGTCATCTCAAGGGATACAGGAATTAGTAAGCAGGACTCAGGGACAGCAATGAAGGACCGGGATTTTTGGCGTAATGTTGTGGACGCCATGATCTTGACTGCGGTCGACACATGATAATGATGATGAAACTCAGGCTACGTTATTTTTAGTCTAATATTTATTTGTTGCAAATGTTCTTTTATTTAATATAGAAATATATTTTTGTGAATATAACTTTTTGTAAATACTATACCTTATTAAAACTTACAATTAATATTTCTATAATAAATAGGCAGTCAAGATATTTTTAATCGTTCGTATGTAGAGGAAGATGTGTATTGAGTATAGACTAGTATTCTGCTGATATAATATCTGACTGAAATTTATTCAATCATTTATTTTATGCTTTTTGATTTTTTATTGTAAATTTTGCTTTTATTATTTTTAGTAGTAAAGGTAGAATAAAAATATTTTTTACATTTAAAGATGTTAAATATTAAACTAGTTTTTAAAACGAGAAAAATTGTATAATGATAAAGAGGAAGAAACATTCTTAATTTTAAATTACTAAATACTTTTCACAACTATTGACTATTTTTATTTACTATATTCTGATCTATTTAATTATGATGAAATAACACTAATATTTATAATGTTATTAAATCCTTTAGTTCTTATTCCTTTATTGTTCTCTCTCCTTAATAGTTTTTTTTCTCTCATATTCTTTAATATTCAGTAGCACCTTACGTGTTAGTTGCTTTATTGTCTTGCTTGGGGTGAAATGATTAAAAATAAATGTTACTTGATGTTGTCCTCTTCCCCTCTTGCTTTCAATATATCCTGTGAGTGTCAACATTTCGAAGCAATCTTTCCTCATTATGTGTTCCCCAGAAATGTCATCTCTTTTGCAAGTAAAATTGTATTTTTCGTTCCAATTTTACAAAAACTTCTTCTTTGCTCACATGTTCTGACCATATTCTTAGCATCATTCTGTAGGACCACATCTCTGTTGCTTCAAGTCTCATATTCTTCTGTGTCCAACACTCACTGTTATATGGGAAGATAGATATGACATATGAGTTCAGTGCTCTTTTTTTAATTTCGAAAAAGGTTTTCCTATTTCTTAATATTTGGTCTAGAATCTGAAGCCAAGATTCGCTATTCCAATTCGCCTTCAGATCGACGCCTCACATTTCCGTCACCTATTAGTAAATTCGTTTGGGGTGCGATATTGATTTTTTAAAATGATCATCACACCTGATTTGGAGTCTCGTCTCCTGTCCCATCCCAACAACCGTACGTTTGCCTCTTTATGCCTTTTTTTATAAATACTTTCATGTTAATTGTTCGGATGAGCTCTTCGCTATGATATCTAGACCTTTTGAATTTAAGCGCAGTACTAGAGTGGCGATAAGATCTCATCAATTTGAAGTTGTGCTAGCGAGATGTAGCCGTAGATTTTATGCTAACAGTTTCATATCCCGCACTTGTAGAACTCCCTTCTGATTCCATGCTTTCCAACCAAATTTAATCTGCCAAACATTAAATGCAATGTCAATCGCTATCTACTGTCCTCCTGATTGCTCTTTTCTTCCTCTACTCATTACTTTCTGTTCCTAATTCCTCCACACCCTTGCATCTCAGTGTCTGTACTGACTTACTCGAAGGGGTGCCGATTAAAAATAATCTGTTCTTGCATATGCGAATGTAGTCTAGTTATTAGAGTACTTATTTACCCCTTGTCGTATTCCTGATGAGGTTTGAAATGATTCAGTGCTTGGGTCTTCACTAGACATATACAACTTCATGAAACTATATAGTATCTCTCTCATATTTAAATACTCAGTGGAGTCAGAATTTTAAAGATTGTTTCTGAGTCTATGCAAAAGAAACCTCTACTGAGGTATCATATGCTACTGTGGGATCAACATAGGTTAGTTATTTATGTTTGGGGAAAGCCTGTTATGCTCTATAATAGTGTATATTCTATTTTTTTCTGGGATTGTCAGATTGGTAGGTGTACACAGGGTTGAAATGTGGCTCAGGGTTGAAAGTGTGTTTGAGATCAGGATATTTTTCTGCTTTGGCTTTGCTCTTGCAATATTATCGCAGTCTTTCGCTTTTCTACACATTTCAATATATAATCTATGATCTTTAGCTTAATTTGTTTAGTTTCCAATTTCCAGAAATTATCGCTTTCTCAGAACATAAACTTGCCATTTTAGACAGTCCTTTCTTTTTGATTTCCTTTAATATCTTGTCTAGTTCATGCAGTTTCTATTCTGAATCTGTCATTAACGCAGTGTCATCTGCATATCTTGTTTTTTTAAGATTGTGTTCAACGATAATATATCCTGGTAGGTGTTCTAGTCTCTTAGAATGGCTTCACTGTATAATTTTCGTTAATAACTATTAAAGAGCTAAAAAAAATACTATAACGTATAGCTGTCTACAATTTGTCTGATGGTTGCCACTAAACCTTTTATAGTTCAGTCCGACTTTCTGGCCATTGAGATACATACTCAGCATTTACTTCCTTTTCCATTTTTCTTACATTATGTTCCGTCTTTTAAGCTGAATTATCCAACTTTCCGGGCGAAATGAGAAAAGATAATGGTTTCTTACGACAACAACACATTCCCGCAATGCAGTTACTCGCCTGAAAGCACTTACGTAGCTGAGCAATAAAAGAAGCGAGAACATTTTAATTGATCCACAATGGACTGAAACTCCCCAATCGGATCATCTTCGCTTCGATGCGTTCGATCTTTTAATTTTTATCTTTGCCTCAGTGTCTTCGAGTCGAAAGTCAGACCTTTTTAAAGCTGGGGATTCTTTCAATGAGTAGTTTCTGATTATTTTGCATAGCTGGAACAAAACGAATTTTTCTACAAATACTAATTTACATTTCTTTTGTACATGAATTATGTATAAGGCATTTTCTAGATAGAAAAAGAGAGTGTTTATTTGAATTGTGTCGATCCGACTGAGTCATTATCGCTTTTGTTCAAAGAGAAAAGCAAACTAATGCAGAGTTTTATTGCTGTGTATACACTTGCACAAATTGATAAACAGTGAAAGTTCATGAATATATATATATATATATATATATATATATATATATATATATATATATG
Organism: Acanthosepion esculentum; assembly: GCA_964036315.1. Taxonomy (NCBI): domain Eukaryota; kingdom Metazoa; phylum Mollusca; class Cephalopoda; order Sepiida; family Sepiidae; genus Acanthosepion; species Acanthosepion esculentum. The sequence continues at coordinate 51,679,983 of OZ038503.1, read as the reverse complement.
TATGAGTACGTGTGTGTGTCTATATATATATATATATATATATATATATATATATATATATATATATATATATATATATATATATATTTATATATAGTTTGAAATGCAATCGTTACATAGATTTAGATATTTTCCACATATAATTTTTGATCATTCCGATTATTTGCGAAACGTTATGTTAAGTGCCTTGACAAGTTTTATATTAAAAGCAAATATTTATTGCGTAAGACAAATTATTTTTTATCCTTGAGTAAAGGATTTATTGGGGAATCTACATATATATGCAAGTGCAAATTTCAATATAATATATTAAATGAGGGTTGGTTTAATGTAATTGTTTTTGTAACATATTAAAAGCACTCCTGACCTGAAGGTAGTTTCTCACATTGAAAAGGGAACTGATGTTTCGAACTCTAGTCCTGTTCACAATAATTTCTGTTATAAAACAAGGATGTCTAATCAATCCCGTATAAACACCTAATATAACGTTTATAGTAGTAAGAAATAATGTCGGGTTAAAAATCCATATATATATATATATATATATATATATATATATATATATATATATATATATATATATATATTTAGTTGGACTGATATGAGTTTGTAACCCTGGGTTTCACGCTATCTGCGATCGTCAGACAAACTGATTAATATATATATGGTTGCGTATATCGGTGTTTTTATGGAAGGGGTAGGAAATATTGTCATCGGAACGCCACTCATACTTACGCAAACATACATACACGCACGTACACTCATTGACGTAGGTAAACACCTACACACGCACGCTCACTCACCGGAGCTCACACAAACATAAACATATATGAACAGTGTGAGACTAGGCATATATGCGCATCCATGTGTCGTTGCGTACATACGTACGCATTTGGTCGCTGTAGTCAATGTTGGGTTTTGTAGCGAATATCTTTTGTGTCTGTTGCGCTGTCAACGCGCAGACAGTTTTTCTATTTTGTTCGCTGAATAATGTTTTTCCGCACACACGTATATACGTATGATTGGGTCTGTGTAAGACTTTTGGTAGGTAAAAATTGCTATTATTTTTAATTTTTTACGGCTGTTTTGTTATTATTTTAAAGCCGGTTAATTGCTTGTTTTTGGTGGTTGCACATATGTAAATGGTAGAAACTCCAATTTGTAATACTTATTAGTATTTATGCGGTGGTTTTAATTTTGCTGGGGGAGGGAGAAGTAAGTATAATTGTGGACTGATACGTTAATGGTAATTGTGGTGCCGTAGTAATTGTGGACTAATGCGACAACGGTGATTGTGATGTGGTAGTAATGGTGGGTGGAGCGGGGGATGATAATAACAATTGTAGCAGCAAATAGTTATTGTAAAGTGGTAGACGTGATCATAGTAATGGTGGTGGAATGATAATAACAATAATTATAATTATTATGATGGTAGTTTGAACTATAAAATAATTGATGGTTTTATGGTGTCAGTGGTTTCTCGTGTCATGTTCATTGGGTCAATGGTGGTTTATGTAGTAGTGTTGGTTGGTATTTTTTTTTTATCCGTTTGGCATAAATTGTGATAAGAGGTATCTGTTTTCATGTCTTCATTTAGAAATTGTTTCTGATCTTATGCTTAGTAAATTCTTTTGCTGGGAATGAGAAATTATTGCTACCTTTTCGTGTAGGCAAAGTAGACATTTCTTTGTAATCTTTTATGTATATATATATATATATATATATATATATATATATATATATATATACGTGAATTATTAAAAGCATATTCTACGAGTTAGCATAAATACGAAAGTAGATGACTTACAAATTAAGTGATTTCCCAAATATCCAGATAGAGCGGTGGCTTTTGACTGTAAGCCATGTGGATTATACGCATTTGAAGGCACCGCTTGAAAACCGATTGCCGAGTGTGGAGCAGAGAAGAGAGAAATAAAGAAATAGACTTATCTCTCTCTCTCTCTCTATATATATATATATACACACACACACACACACACACACACACACACACACACACACACACATATATATATATATTATAAATAGAGAGAGAATGAGATAGAGGGAGAATATAGGCATATAGATAAAAACAAACCTATACTTATAAATAGTCAAGCAGATAGATAGAAATAGGCCTCTCTCTCACTCTCTCTCTCTCTCTCTCTCTCTCTCTATATATATATATATATATATATATATATATGTATATATGTATATATATATATATATATATATATATATATAGAGAGAGAGAGAGAGAGAGAGACAGAGACAGAGAGAGATAGAAATAAATAAAATGGACATATATATTTATATACGGAGCGAGAGCGAGAGAATGAGAGATAGAGAGAAATAGATAGATAAACATATATATATACATATATATATATATACATATATATATATATATATATATATATATATATATATATATATATATACATAAATAGATAGAAAGTAAGAAAGAGGGAAACTGCTACACACACACACACACACAGACACACACACACACACACATATATATATATATATATATATATATATATATATATATATATGGCGGTTTGTTTCTAATGTTTCTAATATATATGTATATATATATATATATATATATATATATATATATATATATATATATATATATATATATATATATATATATATATATATATATATATATTAATAAATGTACATATCCATCGCCGCTAGCACAAATCTGACTTTCATGTACATCACAATCTTCAGATTAAAATTGTGTAACGGTCAGTTCATGAACTGACCGTTCCACAATTTTTATTTTTAATTTTCAACTTTTATTTTTAATTTTCAATTTTAATTTTAATTTTTTACTCATTTTTATTTCTTATTTTAAATCGTACTTTTTATATACTACTATTAAATATATATTTATCTTTTGATGAGAACAAGTAATGTCCTTTAGTTATATAATTAAAAAAAATTAAATATGAATATTTCCTATTCATATGTATATAATTTACTTTTTTTTCCATACTTATATAGATCCCGTTTATTGCATTTGCCAAATATAATTCATAACTTTTAAAATTAAAAAACAACTGTAATATCAACATAATATATAACTAGGCCAACATTGTGATAACCAAATAAATTATAATTCAAAATTGTGTAGCGGTCAAAATTACGTTGTACATGAATCTCAGAGTCGTGCTAGCGGTGATAGATAATATGTATATTAATATATGCTTAACAGCTCTGTTATATTACATCAATATATATATAAAAGTGGACACTGATATCAATATCAATAGGGACAAAGCCTCCGTATCCACTATTATAACTGACCTCGACGTCATCTCATCCGCGTCCAATAAGGCGACGTTCTTTGCCTCTATCTTTGCCTTTAACTCAACGTTAGATGACATAGGCTATTCCATTACACTGCCTTCACTGAGCACAATCTAAGTATTATATTTATTACCGCCCGGGAAATTTCAAGACGACTTTTCAAAAGCCTCCACCCTAAGTAAGCCATTGGCCCAGAAAGAATCACGTTGTTTCCCCTTAAGAATATCAAACCGATCTTAGCGAAATTATTTAACCGCTCCTTCAATGATAAATCCTGGTCAAGTTTGAGGAAGGAGCCAAGTGTATGTTTACAACCTGTGTGAGGGTCCATTCCCCTTTAAGTATAGACCCATCAGTCTCCTCAGTGTCATTAGCAAAAGTTTTGAAGATATAATCACCTATAAGGTTATTAATCACCTAAATAGGAGCAACCTCTTGAACGACAAGCAGTACGGGTTTCGATCGGCTACGATCCACTGCTGATGTCCTAAATACCGTTACCCACAGAATCGGTAGACATCAAGTGGAATACGATCCATCGGTAAAGATTCTGGAAAAATGATAGGTTTCTTGTACTACTCTATTATGTATCTGGCTCCTCCTGACCCTCTAACTTTACAAGCCAGATCAAGATCAAAATTGAGTACTATTGCCATATATGGACAGGAGCTTCCCAGTTTTGACTTTCACCTCAATAGAGGTCAAAGGCGTCTCCGCGATCATGTGGGTGAAAAATTATTTTCCACCCTACAAACCATTTCTCACAGACGCAACATCGCAAGCCTCTCGCGGCTCTAAAGCTATTTCAATGGAAAGTGCTCAGATGAACTACATCTCTTAATTCCACCAGTTCTTATTTGCATGGCAAGGACCCACCATGTAACGGACATTGTAAAAGCCATCCCTATTCCTTCCGTATTCCATTGGTGAGATGTAACTGATTTGTGGATTCGACTCGCAAGGGAGTACTTCTCCGATCCCAATAATCTTAATCTGTTCAAATCTAGGGTTAACCTTTATATCCGCATAAACTCTGTCTCTTACTCAACCTCGAGTGGCCCTTGAGCCTCGTTCAGGGTGAAAGTCATTGTAAAAAATCTTCAGTCCATGATTAATTCTCGCCGCTTGAAAGGAAATTATATTGACGTATTTGCTCTGTAAAATACGTTTTTTCATCCGCGCTCTGATATTGAGCACTTTTACCCATAAATATAGCACATCTTAAAACTATATTTTTAACATATATATATATATATATATATATATATATATATATATATATATATATATATATATATATATATATGTGTGTGTGTGTGTGTGTGTGTGGAGAGAGAGAGAGAGAGAGAGAGAGAGAGAGAGAGAGAGAGAGAGGGAGATTCGCTCACAAAGAAATCTATTTAAAGATAGAAAATACATCAGACGCTTCCGAACATTATAAGATAAAAAATATAACAATTATCATTTCGTCCTAAGTTGAGCAGATCCCCGGGGAAAAATCCTAGCCTTCTGGTACTTCGATGTTCATCAACAGATAGCGTAAAAGATGTTTTTGCCACCTGATTAACTGTTTGAAAGATTAATCTTAGCATGCGCTAATTTTAGGTTTTAAGGAGAGATTTTCTACTTGAAGTATACACTGCATGCCATTGATAATCAATTACTTACACAGGTGATCAAGTATATAATGGTTCATGGAGACAGTTGGATTCATTTAGTCTATTCCACTTAAAATGTTCTACGTACTAAAAAATTGAAAAACATCAGACTTTTATGTTTTCTTTTATATTCTGTGCAAGATTATTGCAATAGTTTTTCCTATTTTGTTCTCCAATACACTATAATTGACAGTATTTTACAGAGTCGGATTTTATTATGCAAGTCAATGTTTTCATAAAAATACAATCCGGTATTGTTAAACGATTTAAGACGTAGATATATATTTGGGCAATATATCGTGTAAGCTTTAGCATATAATATCGTTCCTTATTAAAAATATTGAGAACAACCTTTTGAGCGACCATCAGGTTTTATTACACAAGCAATGAATGTGCAAAATATTTTTTTAATTTATAAATCAATCCAAAGTATATGTTATAAAAACAGATTTAATTAACAAAATATCACATGTGCCTGAATAAATTATTTTATTAAATAACTAATTTATATGTTTACACGGAATCCTTATCATTATATAACATTAATCAATCTTTCATTCCTTGAATTTTTAATATTTCGGCTTTTAGTCTTTAATCGTGTTCACTCCAATCAAAGCAGTAAAGACATAGAAACGCAAAGTGTTTATGTTTAAAAGAGTTAGAAACATGAACCTAGCTAAGGAGAGAGAACAGAGGAAGTGTAATCAGGAGGACAGCGGATTTAAAGTTTTGCTGGAAAGAGCCTGTATCGAGTCCCACAAGCGAGAAGTGCAAGAAAAGAAACTGTCAGCATAGAATTTACGGTTACATCTAGCCAACTCAACTGTCGCCATTCTAGTACTGCGCTTAAATTCGAAGAGTTTAAGCACTATAACGAAGAGTGATATTTATTTCGGCTTCAATACAGAAAATGTGGCACAAGGCCAAAAAATAGGGAATGGCGAAAAGGAAGGTATTCTTCTGTCTTAACTTTAAACTTAGCTGGCTACACACACACTGACCCAAACATACCACAATATTCTTAACACTAAAACAACACATTCTTACTTACCTTTCTTACTACATTCACTATAATACCTCATGGTCTCTATGAAAATTCTAACAAGTCCCCATATGCGCTATAAAGAAGAGTTCATCCAATAAAATTACCATGAAAGTAATTATAGAAAAGGTAAAGGGAGACGACCTTACAGCCGAGGAAAAGTGACTGAAGCCGAGACGCCAGATGGAGCCAATAATATTGCTGATTCTTCTTTGGACTTTATCAAGGAGCTCTAGATATATAGCAATATTACCGGACTGTATGTGGCAGCAATATTCTACGCATGGACGAATGGTAGACATAGATTAGTACAATAGACTCTTGAAAGAAAAACAAACTATCTAGCCCCTACACGATATTCCTGGCACCTGACCTAGCAATAGATTTAATATAGTCTTTTCACTTCATGTCAACCGAGAGCATTAACCCAAGAAGGAGCAAGGAATCACTTTCCTGGAGGTTATCATTAGCCATGCTGATTGAAGACAAAGAAGGTTCTCGCAGATGATTAATAGAGAGTAGTTTAGTTTTGGAAGCGTTAAAATTAACATGCTATCCTTTTCACCAGTTATCAACAGTTTGTTTTGCACTGGTTTTATTGCTTCTCATAGATTTCTTATTGAATATTATTTTCCGTTTGGTTCATGAATTTTCCATTTTGGTTAGGTGAGCTATAGTGAAAGAACTTTCTCTAGAATTAATATACAAAGCTTGAAACTACATGGTTGCACCCTTTACTACTAAAAGTTCAACAATTTTAAATAATTATTTTTATTTCTCTTTACACTATAATTAACGTTGAAATGATCTAAATAAGCCTTGTGAGTAAAATTGGGTAGAGGGAACCCTATCCGCCGATATCTGTGCTAGCACGAAGTCACAAGTCATCGTGACTGAGGGCTTGAACGTGCTGGCCTTGTTCAAATTGCTGATCTTTCCCAACTAAGGTCTTCTCAGCATAGTTGCAATATAAACCACAATTGGGCGCCTGAGCAATAGGGATTGGATAGCTGCCCTAGTAGACGGGTATCCCCGAATACGAGTGGTTTGGTTTGTTTTGTTTTAGGGCATATCCACCTTACTGGGTTATTTAATGCCGACATAATGCTGTCATAAACGGTAATATTTTTTTCCAAAACATTATAGCTGGTTATACTTTTTTCTTCAAAAATGCATTGCTGGTAATATTTTTTCCTTCAAAAATGTATTCCTGGTAATAATTTTTCCTCAAAAAACTTATTGCTGGTATTAAAACCTATTTTTAGAATTTCATAGTGTTTTGACCCCAGTTTGGGGTTTAACTATTTGTCCATAGCTAGGACCTTAACAGGGGCTACCACCCAAGGTCATGGTGGACTTGGGAACCCCAGCAATTAAGAGGTGGTTCCACGCTCCTCAAACTTCCTGATCAGAGGCATTGCTGTTGAACGTAGTTTATCGTCTTACCCAGGACGCGGATGTAGTTTATCGTAATATCCAGGACGGTCGAATACGAATGGCGAGCTATACATACATACATACATACATAATGTATTGAGTATACACATATTTATATATTTTGTAAAGTCCTGGGTATACGGATGAAATACATCAGCAAGGACTTTGATCAGGAGATTGGAGGATTGAGGAGCCTGGAACCATCTCTTAATTTCTGTTGTTCCCTGGTCCATCCTAACCCGAAGACGTAGTACCTGTTACAGTCCCATCTATGCGCAAATAGTGAGACCCCTCCACAAAAAAGCACTATGAAAGTATAAAAAAATACATTTTAGTAGTAAAAATAACAGCAATACATACTTATATAGTAAGACCAATAGAAATAGTAAAATGTCCACCTACACATAATTGAGTTCACATTAGTTAGATTATAGTTGTTGCCGCTAAACAAAACAACCAACATGAATGGATTTTCAGGATATAATATCCTACAATTTCTTAAAGCAAACTATATATTACATTGAAACTAGACGCGATTACGCGTTTCACCTTTCTAGGCTTCATCAGATCAAAAAACGAAAGAAGGAAATGTATTTGTGTATATTTGTGTACATGCTTAAATAATGAATCATTGTACTTTTCCCTTAAACTGGCGTTTCTCGTGATTAAAAAAGAAAGAAAACGAAGGACTTTTAAAAAAAGCCGTTAATATTTATTCTTTATCTTGACTTTATAATTCAAATTCATACAGAACGTTGTTAATATATTTTCCCAGCTTTTATTTTGGTTCAAATTAAAGGTAAATCCACATTTCTTTTGTTTTGGGATCTGATGAATCCTAGAAAGTCGAAACGCGTAATCAAATCTAGTTTCAATGGAACGCTTTCTGTTTGTCAAAGAGTGTGGAGATGGGTGAGTTATTCGTTCTGTCGAGTGAAGATGGCTCAGTGGTAGAAGCTCTGACTGTCACCAAATCAGTTGGGCTTCGATCCGGACTTGAGGCATTCAGTTGTCTAGTCGCACGGAGGAGCGAAACAGTACTGCGAATGACACACACACACACACACACACACACACACACACATATATATTATAATAAAAATATTTTGATATCACTACATAAAAGCGTTAATGCTTCAATACTATGATTGATCTTCCTTTTTATCTCTTGTAATAAAAATATAATAATAATATATTGCTCTACTTTGTACTTTAAAAAAGGTAAATGCTACGAACAGTGGATTTTTACACCATCTGTTCTTTCTCTCATTTGGTTATATATATATATATATATATATATATATATATATATATATATATATATATATATATATATATCCTGGGTAAGACGATATATATCATTTGGTTATATATATATATATATATATATATATATATATATATATATATATATATATATATATATGTAAAACAGGCCTCCCGAGAATCATTTGGCCAGTCCGATAAATTTATGGGGGCAGAGATTGTTGGTTTATGACTTGGCCCGGCTAGACAATATGTTTCCGAACGCTGTCTCCACTTAACTTCAGGGAATCCTAAAATCCTTCTAATGTTAGCTTATCTAAACTCTTCCTTTATCTCATGATATCGAATTTAGCATTGGTTTTGAAACCGGCTGTCCTAGGCGTGCAGAGGTAGATGTGTGTATATATATATATATATATATATATATATATATATATAGATAGAGAGATAGATAGATAGATATAGATATAGATGTGTGTGTATTGTGTGTGTACGTATGTGTTGTAGGGGTCTGGGCGGGAGTATAAGATTTTATCGCCTATGGGGTGTGTGTGTCACCAAGAAATGTACACTCTTCCGGTATATCTTCGGACGTTTGAAAATACGCACTCCTTTCTCACTGAAACCCCTTTTTACATCTTCCCTCTGTTAGATTTTAATGCCGTCTCCACCTTCGGACCTCCCTGTCTCTCTCGTCTGTTACCCCTCTATATATATCACAGGGCCCCCCACACTATCATACATACTCTCACCAATTTTTCCCGGAGTCGTTGTTCCGTTTTCTTTTTGAATCTGTATGTCTGATGAATTGGATCGTTCTTACGATTCCAATGGAATAAATTATGACCATGGAATATTAGTGTTTTAGTCTTTTTATTACATATATATATATATATATATATATATATATATATATATATATATATATATATATATATATATATTTGGCATTCCATTGTAGCTAATTTTTACTGTATTCCCATTAAATATTTTCTATAGCGAAGAATTTCGGGTCAATTTTGTTTTTTGTTTGTCAATTAAACAGGAGGTGGAGATTAAACCAAGTAATCTTTCTTTTTTTATTTCTGTATTTATCGAAATTGTGATGACATTTCCATATTTTAATATCTTTTAAATGTCCCTCAGCCTGCAATGCTGACTGGCAATTATGTTTTACATGTTCAAAAATACACTCCGAAAATGAGTTGCAAGATAGCCTTTACTCAATGCCTATCGGTATCCTTTTAATAATGTGCCTGGAGGGCTTTGATTTAACGTTAACATATCTTAATTCGCAATTTCTTTTCCTATATGGTTCCATTAGTCCATCATTAAGTTTTTATTTTACAAGACATTCATCTGTTTTCAAACCTGTATCGACAGTGATATCAAATCTCAAGACTTTCAAATTTTGAAAGAGCTTTTTTTTCTAATTTTATCATTTTTTTTATCAGTCCACTTTTCAATGAATCTAAAACCGTCGTCTCTGGATAGTTCGTTATCTTCTTTATCTATTAATTTAAGAATAATGAAAAGATCACAAGTCTTAATCTCATCAAATGAAACCGTCGCAATATCAAAGTTCACATCTTTGTTTGGGGCGTTTTATCTCTATGTTTAAGGCGTAAACTTTCAACGACACAAGATAAAGATTGAACCTGCCTAGACGATCCATCATTTTTGAGATTCTTCGGTTTTATTTTTTATTCTTCAATTATCTTACGCTTTAATATATATATATATATATGTATATATATATATATATATATATATATATATATATATATATATATATATATATATATATATGTGTGTGTGTGTGTGTGTGTGTGTGTGTGTCTGTGTGTGTGTGTGTGTGTGTGTGTGTGTGTGTATAAAAGTGAACACTGAGGTCAACACCTAGAGGTGACAGTCTGTTTCATGCTTAATAATTAAAAATCAAAGAGACTGTCGCCGATGGATGTTGACCTCGATGCCCACTTTTTATTTACATACGCTCGATCTCTGATATTGTGCTCCTTATCTCATAAATATAGCATACCCTAAAATTATATTTTCATCATATATATATATATATATATATATATATATATATATATTAATATAAAAGTGAACATAGAAGTCAACACTTAGAGGCGACAGTCTGTTTCATGCTAGTGCAATCGTCAGGCAACTAGTGCTGTTATTTTTCTCGGCTATTTATATATAAGGGTCAGTGGTACATTGTGGTTAGTCTATTTTGGCGGTTACTTTTACCGGAAGTCGCTTATTTGTTTATTTATGTCAAATTATTTTGCTTGTTTTATTTAATTTTATTTTTTATCTTATATATTTATTTATTTTTTTATTTTGATCGGTGTTTTTTATTAACGTAGTAAAAATTTGTTTATATAGCTTATTGTTGGTAGTCTATTATGGCGGTCATTTACCGGAAGTCGTTTATTTGCTTATTTATTTGGGTCAAATTGTTTTGCTTGTTTTTATTTATTTTCATTTTTATTTTTTATCTTATATATTTGTTTATTTATCATTGATTAAAGCTATTTGTTGAATTTTGGGGTTTGTTCTGACTATTATTTTGGTGGGAACAGTTTTTAATTTATTTATTTGGGTTGATTATCTTTATTTGTTTTTTCTAAACGGCTAGTTTATCGGTATCGGTTGTTAGTTTATTTATATATTTGGATGTATTTAAATCAATTTATTATACTTGTTGTTATTTATTTGTTACACTGTATATTTTCTCTTTTTGGTTTTCGATTTTTAAGTAACGCACTATATTATATTTTATTATTTTTTTTTTATCGTTATATAACAGTTATAACTATTTTCCGTCCGATTTTTTGTTTTGATTTTTATAGTTTAATTTTTTGTTCATAATAGTTTGATAATTTGTTCATTATTTACTTTATTGATTTTTTTCCTTATTTTATTATTCTATTTCGCCTATTCTAACAGGTGTGGTTTGGTAATTTGTTTGGATTAATTTATTTTGCTTATTTTATTGTCATTTTGTTTGTTTATATATTCATTCATTTTTCGAGTTTAAGTTACGTAGTAAAAATTTGTTTTCATGTCTGAATTTGAGATTAGCTCGGATCTTTTATTTAATAATTTATTTTGATCTGGGAAAGTAGTGATAGCTACTTTTTCCTCCAAGCAAAGTTTGCTAGTTTTTGATAGGTTGTTGTAGGCTGATGATTTTTTCCTTATTTTCCAAGATATTTTTGGTGTGGTGTGCGTTTTGTTTTTTATTTCTCAGATATACTTAGAAAGCATTGTGCTGTTCGCATATTTACTATTTGTGAAAGATGTTTTGTGTACATAATTTCTTTGTTTCCAGGGTCCTTCGGTTACTCCTATGTATACTTTTTCTTCATTATCTGCTGATTTTATCGTGGCATGGCAGATTACGTTGTTTTGTAAACAATTACCGTTTAAGGGACATTCTTTTTTTATTCGTGGGTTTAATTTGTTCGTGTGGTTTGTTAATAATTTTCCTGTTATGCTTATATATATATATTTTCCTGTTGTGCTTATATATATATATATATATATATATATATATATATATATATATATATATATATATATATATATATATATATATATATATCTTTAAAGACGACTACGATTAAGCTTTTTATTTAATTTTTTATGTGCATACAAGTGTTTTCTCTTCTGGACACAAAGTATGTAAAAGCTGTCCGATAAAACCAAATTCATAAATAATTATATTGGTCATACTGCCACATGCCTATCTAGAACGAATCATGTTACACTTCTCAGACCATAGTTCAATTAAGACTCATTTAAACACACAGGACATCCTACCAAATTCAAAAACATACTAGTAGAAAACTAGTATAATAGATTCATCAACATCTAAAGAATTAAGATTAAAAATAATGGAAGCTCGAATAATAAAAAATAAAACACCAACACTCAGTAACATTAACTAGGAATACGGCCACAATATGCTGACCGTGTTTGGAAAACAAAACCTTTCTATAACTTCCGATACATACATAAAAACCACACATTCAGATAAAAATAAAAAATAAAAATAAAAATCATCCTTTATAATGGCTAGAGGAACAACCGAAAGCACTTGATGTACATAACTTTTGGACAATTTTTACACACTTTATCTCCATTACAGAAAACGCTTGTACGAACACAAGAAAAATTATATAAAAAGCTTAATCGCAGTAGCTTGTCTGTCATCTTTATTGAAACTTGTATAAAAGAGTGATTGCTGCCCAAATACACGATATATATATATATATATATATATATATGTGTGTGTGTGTGTGTGTATGTATGTATGTGTGTGTGTGTGCCTATACAATATGAAAAACAAGACTCGTGTTACATTCTACTATGTCATTTTGATTTGTTCTAATAAAAACAGCTATCAGAAGCTGAAATTCACATAGAATACTTACGATGTAAATATCGGTAAAACCTGAAAAAATTTTATGAGATAGGTTGGTAAAATTATTTTCGAAAAATATTGACTTGTATAATAAAAACTTACTTGTAGATTGAAATGGTATACGTTTCTTTCATAATTAGAAAATATTATAGAAAAAAGTGTGTAATTATTCGAAATGTTTACATAAATTAGGTGAGTTTGTTGACAAAAATTAAATTCTCAGGTCGGAACACAAGAAACTTATTGTTACTTTACATTTTTTGTTGTTGATATTTACAAATTTATGCATGATGAACACGCCGTAACACAACTGAATGACTATTAAATAGTTGCAAAAATTTCCAGATTCAATGTCTAAATCATAGAACTATCGTTGTATTTTACAAAGTTCGTTGCGGTTTATACAATCAAAACTGTAAGACGTTCTTTACATATATTAGGAAATGTTTAGAAGCTTGAACAACTTTCCCCCAACAACTTAGAGAAACAAACTACGACCAGCATTTAAATGCATCATCATCCAACTTTTTATCCCTTTTGCTTTGATTTATATCCCTCTTCTGTTTGATGATCGCTCATTGCATTAGCAATCGGTCTGTAAGGAAAGGAGATAATATCTTACGATCATCGGCGTAAATATAATAAATATACGGTTTATTTACATCCCTAAACAACGAGTCTGAAAAGGTTTTTTTAAATAAAGCGTCAAAGTAAGTGAATTTCTCAGTTGTTCTCTGCAACACAAAAACGAAGAAATTATTTTAAAATTCCAATATCCATGCTAACAGCATATATTATTTGTTTTGTTCGATTATCCCATTAGTTTTATAAAATCGCTGAAGAGACGGCAAGATGAAATATCCTGAAAAATAAAAAAAAACATTAAAACGATAACAAATCATCTTCTTGTCTATTTAATACCTATTTGTCTTCTGTCCAAAATATTTGTATTTCCAAATATATCGAAACATGCTGTTCAGTGCGTCTCTCCAAGAGATGCAACGTTGAAAGCCTCTCGCTAATCTATCCTTGTTTCTATGAAAAATGTTCCGACGAAATACATCAGATATTTACAGCTAAGGCCCGTCATACCATCCTACGTGTTCAGTTGGTACGAAGGGTGTTCCATTCGAACAAAATCTTCCCAATAATGTAACAGTCTCCTGAGGGGATGCTTTTCAGAACACTACAAACTTAATTTCTTCATATCTAGCGTACGCATAATCCAGACAACGACGTATTCTAGTAACACACTGTGTTGTATTATTGTTCCTCCAATTTGATACAATACCTGAAGAGACGACATAATTAAATATCTGATATAGAGGGATAATTTTAGTCCGAAAAAAATATTAAATAATTGTCTATTTACAAAGCATCTGTCTCTTGTCCAAGATATTTGCTTCTCTGAATGTATCGAAACATATCATGTTCGACGAGAAACTCTATATTTAAGCAAAATAAGCCAAGGTAACGTAATGGAAAAATTATTTATTCAGTTAAATATTCCCCTTTTGACTTTATACATTTATTTCCTCTTGACAGAAAGTCATTATTTCCATTCATAATTAATTCTTTATTTAGTTCAATTCAGTTCGATAAAGTCGTTGAATACGTCTGTAGAATCTTGATTGGAACTATAACCTACAATGAAGAGGTTTTGTTACTTGACAAAAGGGCATCTCCTCAAGAGAAAATTTGAGTTAATTATCAGGGGACGTGAAAGATCTCCAATACTGATTGATTAATTGTCTTTCTGCAACATAAGAAGCGGTGTTAATTATGACACTGTGCCTGTTCGCCGAACTGGATACTGATTTTATCTTTAGTTTGGTGCTGCACTATTTCAAGCTTGTCTACATATCGATACGCATTAAGTGTTTACGATTTTGAAGGAACTCTGACGAAAGATTCCTTATTTGCATCCAAAATTTTGTGTAAATCTGTGTCGGTTCTCAACCTTGCTTCGTTTTTGAAAAAAAAAATTCTAAACCACTGAATAGTCAGTCTTCTATTGTTTCATATTGTTATTTGTTGTTCAATTCAAATGAAAACTGTTTACCGATTTTAAAATCTCTGATATAGAGGATTGGATAATATTCGACTTTACCTTCAAATCTTATTTATAACTGGATGTTTTTCTCTGAATTGAGAATCACTTTTATTTCCCAAGTACTTTCCATCTCTTTCTGAGATCATCATCAGGAGTGCAACTGGTAAGGTTAAAACTATGTATCCATTACTGATTTTTTTCTTTTGCGCTTAAATGCTGTTACATTGCATTTCTTACCTTATTTAATTGTAATATACGGGAAAATATTCGTGAATATGAAATGATTATAATAAAAATAAGTAGACGTAATGTTTGTAATTTATACAATCAGACATCCGTAAAAGAGAATTTGTTGCCTAAATACGCACGCACACACACACACACACACACACATATATATATATATATATATGTGTGTGTGTGTGTGTGTGTGTGTGTGTGTGTGTACATATGTGCGTATGTGTACCTGTGTGTGTACATGATATATTATCTGATGTATATATTATTGTTTCCCCCTCTAGTGTA
The DNA here is from genome assembly GCA_964036315.1 of Acanthosepion esculentum. NCBI lineage: Eukaryota > Metazoa > Mollusca > Cephalopoda > Sepiida > Sepiidae > Acanthosepion > Acanthosepion esculentum. Next base: position 51,664,234 of record OZ038503.1, on the reverse strand, counting down.
TATTTAGTTTAAGTCATCTCGATCCTTGTCTATATGTGGGGCTCTTTTTCATAAAATCGTTTTCTTTCTTTCGTTACAATTTCTCTAACTCTCACTTTCTGTTCGTTTTTTAAAATATAACACCATCTTTCTGAACATTATTTTTCATAGATCTAATTTCTACCTGTTTATGACTTTATTTTATTGTATTTCTCTACTTTTGCTATGTCCGTTCTTAGAGCCGTGATTCATTAAGGTTGGATCCAGTTTTTCAGGTTATCCAAATCAGTGATGAAACAATTTGCTTAGCCTCAATGCCTATTCTATTTACAGTCTCAACTTCTCGCAGCTGCTCCCTTAGCACACATTACAAGGCAAAATGAGGTCAGTGCCAGATTGTCTCCACTTTCTCAAGTCAATATTTAATTTCATTGAACTTCAAATGGTTTGCGCGGACGGACGAATGTATTATTTGTTTAGTAAATATATAGCCGTAAGTAAATTCAAAATGTATGCACACACGCACACCCCCGCATATATATATATATATATATATATATATATATATATATATATATATATATGAGAGAGAAATTAATGAGAAAGTATGATTTTATCAATTTCGTCACATTTGACGACTTGCGTCGAAGGCAAAGGCAAAAATAGCGAAAATATGGATATTAAAACATTTATAAAAACAAGAATCACTATTGTTGGCAAAATCCTTAGAAACGTTCACAGAAAATACAATTATTCTAAAAATAAGTTTCTTATGATGTTATTGCTGGTTTTCTTTTTTCTTTTTCATCTAGTTCTTGGATTAATTTCATAAGGAAAAACAAACAAGAACTGGACGGTCTCCTAAAAGATGAAGAAGAGACTTGAGGCAGCGGAGATGTGGTTCTACAGAAGGATATCATGGAGCGAGCGTGTGAACAACGATGTGATCTTGAAGAGGATGCAAAACAAGGAGGAAGCTTATACTTAACATAAGGAAGAGACATATGAAATTTCTGGGACACGTAAAGAGAAAGGAGGGCCTCGAGAATCTGATACTCACAGGTCAAATAGAGGGAAAAAGAGACAAGGCAAAGCAACGCATGACACACCTGGCTGGCTTAAGCAAGTGGATGGAAGAACGTGGTCTGGGGGAGTTGGCAGAGACACGAAACTTATTGATAGCTACAAGAGATGGGGGAAGTGGGGAGCCATGATCACCTACGCCCTGAAAGGACATGGAACATAAAAAGACGAAAAGAAAGATCACATTTAGTTCTATTTTCAAGAAAGTGGGCTCATTTCAGATACATTATATCATCTAACCCAATCTTCCATGACTTTCTTGATTTTCCCTAAGGATAGACCCCATTTATCAGCCAAGCGTATACCTCGGTTGTTCAAGTTTAAGCTGTTTCATACCTAGGTTAGGCTAGGTTAAAGGTATAAAATGTACTAGGATAGAATATAGCCAACTAAGCCTTGCCTTTTCCTATGTAATATCTTACGAAAATTCTGTTTGTCTTGCATCTAGTTAGCACGACCATTACGTCCTCATAAATAATGGACTGTTAAGAAAGAAAGAAAGAAAGAAAGAAAGAAAGAAGGATAGATAGAAGTGTTTAACGTCTCCATCCAATTCCTCATAAATAATAAACTATTACGTGTCGATCGCGGGAAAAGACAGAAAAGACATATCAAAGATGCTACTTTGTTTCAGTGAGAATATGAAAGCAAGAAAGAAAGAAAGAAAGAAAAAAAGAAAAAAAGAAACAAACAAAGAAGAGAGGATAGAAGTGTTTAATGTATTTTTCACTGAAATGGAAAAGTTGTCAATTTCAAATCTTTTCATTTGTACTCATTCATGTGGTTAAATATTTAAGCTTTATAACTTTAACAAAATATCGCAATAAAAACCATTAAGCTTAAATATTTAATCATACGATAGAGAAATTTCTACGGATATTTTTTGTTATGGAACTCACCATGAGCTTACTGAATCGAGACTCATTTGAAAATGAAAATAGGAAAACACCATGAAATTTCTATCCACATTTCTAGTGATACATATCATTATATCCACAGATGATAGTCGGGTATTTTGAGGATCATGCCGTGTCGTACCTCTACAGAATGTTTATTGTGTGCATTTTAAATCTGATTCCTTGGTTTGCACATTAGTTCTTCTGGATGGCAAATAATTTTGGTCCCCTTATACCTGATTGCTGTTGAGTGAATTTATATCAGCCATTATTTTCAGTTTGTAGCCCGGAGTCAACACATAAGAAGAAAAAAAAGGTGTTTAGCTTATTTAACGAGGCATGAAGTAGGCTTGCCCCAATCTTACCCCGGGGTTATTTTGGGTTGGACTAAACTATACCCGGATATATTGTGAGAGGGCATAATCTCGGCGCTTCATGGACTTGATGCTGCAAATGCTGCATATGAAGTCCACAGATTGAGAAAAAGAAATTACTGCTAAGTTGACCAATACTGTTCATGTATTTCATATTATGTTCGAATCAAATTGTCACAATATTCAACTATATGTAAATCAACCCAGCAAAGTTTTAGATACAGAAATGTCTAAATCTTAATTATGCTACAATAAGTATGACCAAGAATTAACTAGGGCTTTTGAAAATATAGCGAAACTGATGCATTTATTTTCAGTAATTAAACAAATGTAACCCCCCACCATTGTTTTTTTTTGTTTCAAACAAATCAAAGTTATTTTTGGTCTGCATCATACCAGCTTAATGAAATGAGCACAATTACCCTGATGACTCAAGCAAGGCAAAGAATATCGTCCAAGACGAACGCATATTTTTCTGATTCATTAATGACACCCTAGTTTTCTGTGAAAAAATTGAAATTCCATCAAAGATGTTCTTTGATGACGCGACTTGAATTCAGCAAAGAAATGCAATACCATTATGTTGAGACTAAGGGCCTTTATACAATTTGTTTGTGTTTGTGGAAACGTGACAGGATAAAAGTAATGTTCCCGTGCCCAAATCGGTTTTCCCTTGAAGGAAATCTTTAAAAAAATCACTTGCTGTTTGCGCTGTTGAGGTGGAGGTGGGGTGATTTTTGAAGAATAAGAATACTTGCCTGTGAAGGTCATGTGCGGATTTTATGCACGTGATTGAAATGAATTTCAGTGTGTTTCTAAGCATTTGATTGGCTCCCATTGTGCTTTATCATTTTCCAAAATAGTCATATGCTTTTATGTAACAGCAAAATTGTCCAAATCGTATAACGGCATTATTGTCTATCCCACAAAATGTTTAATATTTAAAAAAAGACGAAACTAATTGAGTTTCTTTTCCCCAGATTTGCAGATAAGACGTTTAACCATCTTGACACTATTTGTCGTAAGGGTCACTATATATAGATATATATATATTGGTTAGTGGTAGAAGTTCCGACTGACACAAATTCAGTCGGGTTTCGATCCTAGCTAGAGGCAACCGGACGTCTAGCCACACTGATGAGCTGTGAAACAGCGAAACAGTCTGTCTGTGGATGACAAATATATATATATATATATATATATATATATATATATATATATATATATATAGGTTATTTTCCTTATTGAGGATTTAAATATAAATAGAGTACGAAATGTGAATCATAGTTCATTTGAAAGTTATAATTCTCATTGAACTGGATTTTATTTCTTTAATTGTTCTATATTTGAGGGAATATGTTATTCATTTCCACCATAAGAGCAACCACTACAAAAACTGTCTAAAATCTGAAGTTGAGGCAAAAGACTGTTCCCCAAATTGTGAAAATATCGGAGGTGTATGGAAGCGGTTAGGTGACTATGGAAGCAGACACCACCGTCGATTAATTTTAGCAGGAAACTGACCCAAGGATATCGGCTGTGCATATTGATAATGAGGTAATGCCAATGCCGTGAACAAAAGCAGCTTATATGACCGACGATTGTATAGAAATACGCTAATGAAGTCTATACAGAAAGATGTTCGTCCGAAATTTATGCAGATGATTAAGAGCAAAAGAGATTTTAACAGATTACTGTGACCAGGTGAAAGAAAATTCAATCTATTTGAGTCTGATGGTCTATAACGAGTTAAGCAACTTCATGCGGGTCAGACGAGGGAAGGTGTTTCTTTATCAATAGTTTATTTCGCTAGTGGAAACACCATGCTCTGTGTTTTGTGTGAACGCCAGTAAAACTGGTAAGCTGCAATTCACCAAGGGAATTATGGATGCCTGCAATATATTGAAAGAAAATATGTTTATTCAATAAATTGAGGGAAGAAATATCTTTCCAACATGATAGTGGTCAGTGGATGCTTTCAAGCTGGCGGTGTAAAATCAAAGATTTCCTTTTACTAGTTTGTTACATTAACATTAATTAATAGGCTCAGAAGTCGTCATGAGCATACTGTGCACACAGACATCAACCCAGGTAGTTCTACACATTTCCGTTTATCATATATATATATATATATATATATATATATATATATATATATATATATATATATATACTGTTTATATGTTATTTTTATAGATACAATTATTTAAGCAAATGTTCTGTTTATAATAGAAAATATTAACTATATTTACCGGTCTGAATGTTCGAAAGAATGTTCGTAGAAAATATGTGTGCTCCAAAAGTATTCTACATGGAACCGTCATTTGGCCTGACGTGCTATACTATTTAGCTACAGAATACGCGTCTAGTTAGCTAGATCAAATTACTGTTTTTAAACAACAAATGTCCCATGATTTCTCTTGAACGATCCATATCTGCTCGAAGCGTATCTTAACGTAAACAAATAACAACATATATTATGAAAGAGACTAAGTCCGACAATTATTTTAATATATTTCCTATTCGTTATTTTTATAGATACAAATATTTAAGTAAATGCTCTGTTTATAATAAACAGTATTAACAACATTTACCGACCTGAATGTCCGAGAAATTTCGTAGAAAATGTGTCCTCCGACATTCAGGCCGGTAAATGTAGTTAATACTGTTTATTATAAACAGACTATTTGCTTAAATAATTGTATCTATAGAATAACGTATAAACAGAAAATATATTAAAATAATTGTTGGACTTAGTCTACTTCATATTATATATATATATATATATATATATATATATATATATATATATATATTTAGTAACCAGTTAATCCAAGTAAATCTTATTAACACAATTAAAATATTAAATATTAAAACTGATTCACACGTAGAACTCAGTGTTTTAATAATAAACAGAGCAATATATTTCATACAAACGGAATTAAGATTTTTTTCTGCTTGTAAAATTAAATTTACAGGATTTTTCAAACATTCAATGGATAATAAATATTTGAAATAATTTCAACAATGTATCATCCTTTGTTTGAAAAATCCTGTAAATTTAATTTTGCTAGGTGATAATGATCATTTACATAATGGTATCTTAATTCCGATTGTATGAAACACACACACACACACACACACACACACACACACACACACACACACACACACATATATATATATATATATATATATATACGCACAGAGAAAGAGAGAGAGAGAGAGTCCGCTAAAGACATACATACGCACTTCAGCGAAGGAACACTTGTCTTTCGTAGTTTTATTAAACTGCGATAATTCTCGACATACGACACTACATTGGCGGCCTTTAGACAAGAAATTGGAAATGCAAAGGCAATAATCCCACTAGACACCAACGTTGCCCAACCAGTACTTCGCCGTTCTAATGAGTATTTGGAAGTAGACCATTTTTAGCATTCCTTGTGATTTTAGAGTCCAAAGATAACTTGTATTAATCTCGTGATGTCTGTATGAATTTATTATTTCAATATCTATACAATTTTTCTTTTCCTGAAATGGTGAACTCTGTATATACACAACACACACACACACACACACACACACACACACACATATATATATATATATATATATATATGAAAAAGATGCTTGGTTGTGTAATGGGTAATGGCTCGGAATGAGAAATCGGAGAGCCGAATTCGATTTTACATCGAGTTCTTTAAATTCACTTACGCGCAAATACTATTGGGAAAGGTATAAATACCATCCCTTTCCTCTCAAGTTATGGGAAGATAGGATGACGGAGTCGGTCCTATAGCCTAGGATTGCGACTTGTCTAGGGGAAGATAAGCTGAATTCAAACCAGGTTGGAGAGGATTGGTCTGTGCCAGATTATCTTGCCCAAGACGTAACACGGCTTCTACGGATTGCAGTACATGCTGTGCCTCTACAACTCTAATAGTTTATGTGACACGTGATCGTAATTGTGAATATGGAAAGAATGATTCCATTATTTTCAATTCTAAAGTTAAACTTTTTTCCCTTTCTAAATAATTTTAGAATCGTTTGCCATTTTTGTGATATTTCCAGAAATATGTTTGACTAGCTCAAAAACGTTTAAATTTGTTCTCTTCTGATATTTGTGCATATCAATGAATGTAACTTTTGTCATCGGTTGATATTTTAACGACTAGCTCACTAACTCTATGACAAGAATATAATTCCTGTGATCCTTCTCTGTTTTCATGTCCTAGGTTCAGTTTATTTTCTACTTATAAAATTATTGACACCGACAAACGGTGAAATTATAATTTGTATAAAATATCCATCAGTCATCGTTTCCATTCTGATTAGAATATTTGTAAACTGATCGCAGTTGTTATTGAGTTGACCTTTGTCAATAGCATTCAGGTTTGGACATCAAAATGGTGATGCTGTCAAATTTGCTTGATCTTTGTGTAGCATTTCGTTCAGACACTATAACCATTGATTGACGAGAGAATTCTTATCCGATTCATGACACTCATTCCCTGTGTTGATATCTCATCGCTTTCGTGTCAAAGGTTTGCAATAAGTAACAAATGAGATTCGACATTCATGGATTTAAATTCTAATTTTTGGAAAGATTTATTCAGTCATTTCGGAAGACAACGTCATAAAGCGTCCATGTCGGAAATGGACGTTCGGATTCGCTTGGATATACAGTTTTCAAAGGAGATCAAATCTTCATTAACACAATGAACTTTGTATCGATTGAACTGTCCCTTTCCGTGACAGAAAAGCAAAACATGTAAACGAGTCGAGAGAAAACATATCGGTAATAAGGTATGAAAGGAGATTTACTTGACAAACTGTATAATTTATTTGAATTTTGAGAATTTCCGTTGAAACACAGACAGACACACACACACACACACACACACACACACACACAAACAAACACAAATACACACATACACACACATATATATATATATATATATATATAATTCGTATAGAGAAAAACGTTAAAATTCCCTTCCTTTCTGTCGTGCGATGATGGCCTGGAGGTAATATATATTACTGGTTTCAAGTCAGTTGTGTTTCAATCCCAGCTTGGAGCAATGGGATGTCTAGCCACACTGAGGAGGTGTGATTCAGTGAAACTGTCTGTCTGTGAATGACTATATATATATATACAAGATTTTGGTAAGAAAAAGTGACGAAGTGCTATGTAATGTCAATCCTCATATATGACAGTGAATGATGGACAATTTGTCGTCGCTGGAGAGGAGACTTGGGGCATTAGTAATGTGCGTCTACAGAAAATTTCAAAGCAATCATATAAGCAAAGGGAAAGCTTTAAGAAAAAGCAGGCATGAAAGGAATATACTCTGGAATCAGAAAAAATACATTTGAAATATTTGCGATGCATAATGAAGAAAGCGAGAATATGAGACACGCAAAATTTATTGAAGCTAAGAGAGGCAGGCGGATAACAACGAGTGACCTACCAAACAAATTTTGTGTGAACGAACCACATGACAGGGAGAATCAAAATACAAATATTGCTTAGAGGAAGTTGTGGAGAGCCATGATTGTCCGCATCCTAAACGGATTCGTCACATAAGAAGAAGTAAGCCACGAAGCAAGAAAAAGAATAAATGAAATCGATTTTGATTTCACCAAACTATATTGATTTTGCAGCTGTCCAAACTTTTTTGCACAAATTCAAAAAACATTCTAAAATACATGTGCCTAGAAACATCTACAATGGCTTTTCGACATCAAAACAAACACACATATGAGTATTCCCTCTTCCCGACCAACTCAGTCAGATGTCAATTAAATACCAAAAATGAATGCCCAGACTGACTTCTTAAATGCTGCATACCAAGTGTGTCATTCCTTCGTACAGACTTTTGTAATTGCCTCATCTGCTATCAACCAGGGGCGTGAAATGTCCTCAATCGGTCTTAAGGTTTTTCGTCATCCGTCCTGTTATTCATTATTCAACGTGCATAGCTTCATCTTTCAAAAAACACTTCGACTTGGAATGTTTATCTCCTAAAATCTGTCCTTAACGTAGTATTGAAATAATACAGGGTGTCTATAAAGTTCGTGTGCACTTTAAAAAATTTATAACTTTATTTGCATTTGCGATAGAAATAATCTGTAAAAAATGTTATAACGTTTAATGTACCTAGTTTAAAGTATAGCTAAAATAACTAATATGATTTCAGGCATTACTGTAAATCAGTTGACAAGCTTTCCGTGAACTGCAAAATCGTATTACCCTTTGTATTGCTAATGATGGTGGATATGTGGAAAAAAATAGAATATCAATAAAACCTTAAAAATATAGATTTACTTCTTTCTAATCCTTTTTACAAATTATTTCTATCGCAAATACAAATAAAAGTCATTTTTTAAAGTGTACACGAACTTTATGGACACCCTGTATATTTCTTAATGAACGATGTCAAATCAAAAAATGAATGATAATTTCACTTTTATTTTCAGTGATGAAGAACAAATACATATATCACTTTTGGACGTTGTCCTCCTGCACAACTATGGGCTTCTGGTATCGATCAACAGGCTTATTCATCGCTTCTGTAAAGAAGCTTTTTGGTTGCTCACAAAGCCACGTCTGCACCGCTCGCATGTCCGGGCACCCAACGTGGACAAACTTTATGGTACCCAAGTTCATCATACACAATGGCTTGTGCAAATCCATATCTGATATTCCCGATTGCCGCCACTGGTGCCAAGTGATTCGTCGGTCTTCTCTGATAAAGATATCCTCCCTCTGGATATATTATTTCGTGCGTGATGCTGATTGGCGACCGTTACATTTTTTCTTCCCACTCTAAAGCGATCAACCAACTCATTCACCTTTTGTTGATTCATGGTCCGTGCACCATTTTAAGTAATATTGAATTCCACCATTTTTCTCCGCAGATTATAACAAATATCAAATATTTAAAATCAATCATTTTCTTGCAAATGACACGCAGTAAGGCCCGGGTAATTAGGCTAGTATATATATATATATTGAAAAAAATCTATTGTAACTGCGATTCATTTTTTTGTTTCAAAACACGGTAAAAAAAAGGCTAAAAATAATGGAAGCCTTACTTATAAAAATAAACAAACCAACACTTAATAATATTAACTTTGAACATGGACATAATATCTTGACCGTGTTTTGAAACAAATAAATGAATCACTTTATAAAACATACACATAACAAACTATTTCTAATTCTAACAGTTGAAATATAATCCTTGATAATGGCTAAATGTATAGCCGAAAGCGCTCGGAAAAGAACATTCGGACAATTTTTATATAATTTATCCTCTGAAAAGAAAAACTTTATTAGATCGCACGAGAAATTATATAAAAAACTAAATAAAAGCATCTTGTCAGTCGTTTTTAATGAAATGTGCTTGAAAGAAGGATTGCTGCCTAAATACACAAATATATATATATATATATATATATATATATATATATATATATGTAGATATATATAGATATATATATATAAAGGTTAATGGTTGGAGTTGAATCAGACCAAGGAACAATGCTCAATACACCTGAGAAAAGATGAGTAAAAATAAAATAACTTAGATCTTTTAAATCAGGGGGTCAATTAATTAACTAAACTATATATATATATATATATATATATATATATATATATATATATAGATAGATAGATAGATAGATGTCCGGACACCCAACGTGGACAAACTTCAGGGTGTTTCAAAAGTCTATGTCGTATTCTAAGAACTCTTATATCATGAACTACAAATGAGAGGATGATTGAACAGGTACCATTTAGAAGTTAAAAGTGTCATGTTTTCTACTGTTAATTTAACCATAATTTACTTAACCCTCGCCATGAATTTAGTACAGAAATACTAGAGAGGTTGAAGACGGATGAGGCGATCTTCCACGTAAGTGGCAAAGTTAACAAGCATAACACACGCATATGGGGAACTGAGAACCCTCATCTAACTTTTAAGCATGTGTGAGATTCCCCTAAGATAAACATGTTCTGTGACATGTCAAAGAAACTTGTGTGTGGATGAATGGTCCATACATCTTTTTTGAAGAAGGAACACTCAATCGTAAAGGGTTTGCATGTTGCAAAACTGGTTGATGGAAAAATTGCATGAGAAGGAGTCTGAAGACTTCATTTTTCAACCGGTTTTGGCACCACCTCACTGGAGATTTGAAGTTAGACAGTATCTGAACACAACTATGTCTGACAAATGGGTCCGACATTCCAATCAGACTAATCGCGTGTTCCTGCGATGGTTACCTAAGTCTCCAGACCTTATGCCATATGACTTCTTGTTCTGGGAATATGTGAAAGGCCTCGTCTACGTACCTCGCCTTCCCAAAGAAATGGATGATCTGAAGACGCGAATAACTGAAGCCATGAAAACCATCAATAATGCTGTTTTGTCGCGTTTGGCAAGAATTGGATTATCGTTTGGAGTTGTGTCGTGTAACACGCGGCGCTCAAATTGAACACTTGTACAAAAACGTGGAAATATTAAATTACAGGAAATATAAATTGTGTTTAGATATCCTAAAAAATGATTAAGTTATACAGTGACACAGTCTTTTGAAAAACCCTGTATATATATCACTGATGAGAACATAACCAATATATATATATATATTGTTTCAAACGTTATTTTTTCATGGATACAAACAGTACATGTTAAATCTACCGAGCTGAGCAAGAAAATGTAACTTCTGAGAGGGATCGAACCTCCGTCACCCTTTGGAAGAGAAATCGCTGTCCGACTCGGTCAGCTTTCGACTTTATAGATATTTTCGATAACACATATCTGCTCGGTTTCGTAACCGAAATGCAAACAAAATTATTTGTAAAGAATGAATGGATTTATTTTTACTATTCATACATTTAATGTTAGTTATCAGATTTTGCGATATTTAAGGAATTAATACTGAATTTTGTATCGCCTACACAGTGGGGGTCGAACTCACTAATTATTAGTAACGGTCAATCGGACTAGCCTCCACGCAGAGGTGTCGAAGGTATGTTTAAATATATGCACTTACACACACTTAGCTATACACATTTTAAAATCAAGAAACGCATCTCTTTATTTTAGGTTTATTTCTCAAATGGTGATGATATAGAAACTTTTGATGAAAAGTTCTGTTTAGAAATATTCAGTGGATAATATTTTTCTGTTTCAACATAATCACGCTTGATTAGAGAAACAAAAACAAGGGACGTTAAAAGAACAAGGAAATGATAGCAGGAAAAATTAAATGAGACGAAAAGACAATCAAAAAACGGAAATGTAATAGTAATAACTGCTCTTGTGATGAAATAAGATAGCATTAGATAAACCAATGGAATTTGCGATTAGCGTCAGTGTTAATCGGCGAATCGAGTTCAAAAGTCGGTTTTGATCATTTATAAACACACAGGAAATGCATTAATCCGTCTCTTCTTTTCGGCTATGGGTTAAATAGCAGAGTATACAGGGCTCTCCAATGTTAATTGCAGCCACCATAGAAGACAGGCAACTCGTAATTCAAAACTAAGAGCTCATGGCAATTGATAGATAATAAAGAAAATAAATCTGTGGAGAGACATGATTGGCAATGCCCTGAAAGTGCATGGAATTGAAAAAGAATATAAGCAAAGAAGCCAGCAAAGTAAGAAAAATGATGCAGAAGTAGAGAAAGAAGGAGAAGAAAAAGTGAAGAATAAAGAGAAGAAAAAGAAGAAAAAAAAGAAAGAAATAGAATAAGAAAGGAAAGGGAAAAGACATTGCCGAAGAAAAAGAATAAAATATTTTGTCTGAATTTCTTGGGTGAGGAGTTTTCATTATTTACACAATTTACATTTGGACTCTTGTCTTCATCTCTGTTGTTGTTATCATGTCGTTTCGCTTGTTGTGTCCTCCACTCTTCATTAGCTGTAAATCGATCTGGGTAATCCACAGGAAATTCTGAACTGAACTCTTTAGTTAATCTACGAGATTAGACTGTTTTTGTTCCACTACCCATATCTACTCTAGTTCTTATTTTCAATACTGCTCAGTTATTGCTCGCCGGTTTCCACTTATTCAACTCAAAATTACTATGTCACCAAATCCACGAACCAACGCTTTAATACAATAGGCTATTGTATTGTAGGGCAATTCTATGCAATGAACTTGGAGCCTTAAACATAATCTGCCTGCTGATTAGTGCTGTTACTGCTGCTAGTCTGCTGTTGAAGACTTGTTGTCATTTGTCTTTTTTTCTTTATTTCGATTTGTTTCATTAACGGCATATCAACTCCTTATCGGTCATTTAATGCCGAAATTTAATTTTCTTCGGAACTTTGAAATAATAAAAATATGATATATGTTATTCTCCTTCCACAGTTGCATATATGGTAGATGATACCTAGCTTTTGTGCATATACACGTTTGTATGGACATATTTACTAGAGGCGGTGATATGTGTGTTTTATGTCGTACTTTTATTGAAGTTATATTTTGAAATGCAGCTTGATGTTTTTTAAGAAACTGTAGTATATGACACGGATTAATGTCATTAAAGAGTTGATCATGTTGGTTGTTTGGTTATTTTGTGTAGCGGCATCTCAGTGGCTTATTTAATACCGAAATCTAAATATTTTGAACATAATATTATGGCTTCAGTTAAATATATACTATAAATATGTTTCGATATTTTTTATATAAAAATGAATTTTTATACTTTTATAGTGTTTTGTCTTTGTTTAGAGGATCACTATTTGCCCACAGTCCTGGAAACAATAGCAATTAAGAGGTCGTTCCACGCTCCTGAAAAACCTCCAATCTCCCGATCTGAGGCTTTGTTGTCATTTGTCTTTCGTTTTTATTCGCGACTCTTATATTGTAATTATTTAATATGTTAGGCCTAATAAGAAATATAAGCAGATACCAAAGAAGATAAAAAGAAACAGGTATGAAGTACGGGAAAGGAAAAATAATCAAATATGAGCATATCAATAGTACCGTTGTCGCGATATAAGACTGTCAAAAACATAGATATGGTTATGGAAAAGAAAATCAGCCTTCCAAAATAGATGAGAAACTATTCCCATAATTCATCGCTTTCTGTCTTTCTAATAAAGCAAAAAAAAAAATCTTTACCGTATCAGATTTGGGTAAAGCAATGAAGAGCAATGAACGACACGAATATTGTATGCTTGTGAAAAAGGTTTGCAAAAACAAAAGCCGACAACCAATTTTAAAGCAACTTTTCTTATTTGTATATATGTAGGTATTTCTACAAATACGTTTCTTACCAACATAACATGCAATATAAGTATTTGTAATAGAATATTCCAATAACTACTAACGAAAGAAAAAAATAATTAGTTATTTATACACGATGTCAATATTTAGCGTGACGCAAATCGTATATTCCGACAAAGTAAAACTTGTTCATGTTCATAAGTATTCGGAAATTTTTATAGACATGTCACAGACTTTTATCATTTCAGACAAGAGGACATCGTTGTATCAGATATATTATTGCATAGCATTAAACATTCTCATTTGTTATAGACGTTTTCTTGCGAAAACTAATGTTAATATTTCAGAGGCAAACTTCATAAAATCCGTAGGCAAGATAGCATAATATTGTTATTGTTATTATCAGAATATTGATCTGAAATTTACATTACATAATGTTCGGTCTATGGGACTGGTATCCACCGATGAATTAAAGTGCATTGACAAAGAAAGGGAACATATTTTTAATCGTTAGGCTACAAACTTCTTGATATATCTCCGGGATTAGATCAATAAGTCAGTGGCCTAAAGCAATTATTATTTCAATGTTAATCTGAAATTTTGATCATATAATATTTGATATATTTGATATCTGTGATTAACGTTCGCGAATGAATTAGTAAAAGAGATTTTCTGCTTAAAAATAAAAAAAAATTGCTGCGTAAAATAAATGTATTTTCAACATTGAACTCCGTAATTATTGAATTTCAGTTGCTTGCACCAAGTGAAACATTTGCTTGATTATTAACTATATATATATATATATATATATATATATATATATATATATATATATATATATATATATATTGTAAATGGATTTTTTAAATCTTACATTATTTCTCATAAAGTTATTTTAATGGATATCGTAACGCTAAGACGTGTGCCCACTAAACATAATGTTTATAGTTATATATATATATATATTTGAAAATTACGGAACGTATTTTTTGAAAGGGATCTTTTTCGTTCAACACTTCTTCAGAAAGATTAAAATAAATTTATTACTAAAAACAAACAAATTAGTGTTTGTTTTAATAATAATCAGTAGTTGAATGAAAAATACATTATTTTGTTTGAACACTCTTTCAACATGGTGATGAAGACCAAAGTAGGAAAAATGTTTTGGAATTAGTTGTGATGCATTTGCCAGTAACTAAACATGTTTTACATATAAAGTAGAACCGAAAAAAATGTCCCTTTTATTGCAGAAAGAAAAGCAATTGCCCTTTGAATGGAAAGTTATTGACACCTATTTCGGTGCATTCACTTTCGCACAAATACCCCTGGGAAAAGTATGTATCCATGGCTCTTCTGGAAGGTATGCCTAGTTCCAAACAAGCCTTCAGCACAATAATCAAATTATATGTATCGGTAGTCTGGCGGCTCAGATCTAAGAATTAGGCACTTGAAGGATGAGTCTAAGTACATAAATGAAATTAAACTTTATCTGCTAACGATTACAATGGTCAAGGATGCACTTCCAAAAACAGATGATCAACGCCTTTGCAGCCGATCTCTCCTCTGAACTTGATCTAACAGCTCAATGACAAAATAACTCTTCTGACATTCGATACCTGAAAACACAAACTGGTATCTTTTCATTACCACTGTTCAGACGTCGAATTTTCTCCAGCTGCAGTGAACTTGAAGTAACTCTCAGATAAGCACCGTGGTTCACCCCACATCTCAAGTGGGACTATGGTAGGCTTACTATATCATTTTTGAAAGTATCTGAATCCTTACAAGAATCAGTTGAGGCTGAAAAATGAAGTAATTCTGCCATATCTAGTCAGGTGATGTCCAGTCCTTACATTTTAGCTTTGGTAGCGTTCGAAATCATGGGTTAGGGATGACTCTGCGTTCTCTTTCCCACAGACTAAAACTTTCAAGTCTGTCTTGAGTCTCTGGCTATTTCCATGACAAATGCTCCGATGATCTCGATTCTATAATCTGACTAGTTATGAGATTTACTGCGCCTATATACCATCATACTTCCATTCCGTCGAATCACCCTTATTCCCCGTATTCCAAATGTTTTGTGTCGAAAGACTATATTTTTGAAACATGGACTCGTCCATCCGCTTTGAGTAGAACGTTTGCTCATGGAACTGGGGCAAAAAGTGGGTCGCAAAGGCGTAGAACTTTCCAGTCTAAGTGTGTAGCACTGAACTACTGTATTATCAATCCATGTCTTCATGTGATTAAACCCATCTTCACTTAACACTTCTTAACTCAACTCTTTTCCCAGTGTTTTCCTTACTGTTTTACTAAGCAGAAACTATGAGCCTTATACGAACGTTTAAGAAGGAAGTTTGTCAAACTTTAGTAGTAAAATTATCTGTATTCTCCTCTCTTTCTTTCTTTCTTTCTTTCTTTCTTTCTTTCTTTCTTTCTTTCTTTCTTTCTTTCTTTCTTTCTTTCCCTGCATCACAGCTCTCTCCAGCTTCACTTCCTTTGTTGTTCTCAACTATGTTCTTTTAGTTTATGACTACTTTTTCTTTGTGGTACGTGTTTCTTTTCTTCACCAATTTGCAGAAACTTATCAAGGAGGTTATTCAATTTTTTTTACTATGCTTCCCTCGCGATGTGTCTCGTGAGTATTAAATTCTCGAAGTTTCCTTTCCTCGTGATGCATTCTAGATTTTCCACCTGTCTTTTGTTGATCGTTATGAACGTTGTAGTTCCTATTTGCCTTAAAACTTTCCCGTTTCTCAGATGCAATTCGCAATATTCGGCAGTAAAACGACGTATCTCTTCAAGTCCCTTCCACGGAAAGGAAACTGTAGACGTTGGGTATTTCTACAGAACGTAATAAAGGAAAGCGAAAAGAAAGGACTAACCATGAATTGTAAGAAGATTGAAGGTATGGTTGCCAGCAAAAGGAACAACCCTAGATGTGAACTACGAATTGGAGACATCAAAATCAAGCACAAACATTTAAACATCTAGAAAGTGTTTAAATAGAGGACGGAAACCTTTTATTCTTTTACAAAATTAATCCTAATATATTTGGTATGATGTTTGGCGACTAAACCAACCCCACCATACAACTTCAGTCATGATTAGGAAGATTGTGAGCAAAGCATTAGGTAGGGGCTCTGCCCTAGGATTTTTCCGGAGTGGAGGAGAATGGTGTTTTCCCGTCGGAGAAATTGCTGCGGTTGTAGTATCTGTTCCGTACTGTTCCTTGCGTTTCCCCTACCGTTGCGTAACACCTGTGACGTAGCGGTGGTATGACCGACTAAGACAAGCTATGGCCAGCTTAGACCAGCTACAAACAGCTAGGGTCAGCGGCCCGCATGGAAACACTCGGGTCCCCATGTTAAAAACCGACCTTGTGTCACAACCTGACTCAGTTGTGGGGTTAAGATAAATCTGAAGCAAAGCATTAGGTAGAGAATAAAATAAATCTTTAGGATAATGCACGTTAAGAATCAACGATCTGATAACTGGAGATGGTGTCTCGATAGAAGTAAAGAAGAAATAAAAGAAATACCATAAACATGAAAACAGGAAGCCATTATTTCACCCAAGATCAATCAAGAGAATTCAAAATTTAAGAAACAGCTTTATATATTCTGTTCATTTTTACATATGTGAGCGCGTAAAAGAAAAAAGAAAAAAATTAAGAAAATTTTGTTACTTATTCTGCATATGCGTATATAATCAATGGTTGTCTTGACAACCGTATCTACGCCGAAATGGGAAATTTATGGTATTGAAAACACGAATCAAATTTACAACAGTTTTTTAAACTTAAGTAATGATGAAGTCAAATCTATTATTTGCCATGTCATAAATAAAAAAAAACAAAAATAATCACACCTAAAGCAAACAAACATATAAACAAATAAATGATACCTTAATTCTAAAAAAAAAAGAAAGGAAAATTTATTTTCGGTTATGATAAGTCTACGATATACTTTCTTCATTAACGTCTTTAAATATATTTTTTTTTTTACCTTTGCATCTAGTGCCATGGAAAATCATTATTGGTTAGAGAAATAAAAGTTCCGTGAGAAAGTTGTCTCACATATGATAAACGTATTATAGATATTTATATTAATATATATTTTTTGACTAAAAATTATTCAGTACCTGATTACTTTGCTATAAATATCAAGACAAAAAATACATTTCTACTTTCTCTGCTCGGTGTGTTTCATAAGCTGGGTATAAATGGAGTCGAACTAATTCATCCCAGGGGAGATAACAGTAACAACTGACAACTAATTGGATAATTAGAACTTTTTGGTGTAATCGAAAATGTCTCGAGTCGTAAAGTAAAAAAAAGCTACATTATAAATTATTTAATGCTACTGTTTTTGCGTAACAGAATTAACGCATAGACAGTTGCTACACCCCCCAAAATGAACAAAGGACAACTAAATAATGTTATTGCGCAAAACTTAAAAAAAGATCAATAATGACACTTATAGCATCCAACGTATGTACCATGTCACTGATTACAGAAAGTATGGGACTCGTTTTAAGTTACTACTAGAAATCTCTTGGCACAAGTCAATATTAACTGTCTATGCAAAATATCTATTCATATATGGATCTCAAATAATTTGGATTTTCTTAAAGGTAATATAATGGAAGGGGCATATGTGCAACAAGAACATTTTTCACTCCAAAAGACATAAGAGGTTACTGAGTGAGAAAAAAAATAAGAAAAGAAAAATATTATTAAGGAGTAAGGACAATAAAAAAAAACAAGAATTAAGAAGACAGAAAACGATTGACATTACACTTACAATTTTGAAATTCAAAGTTGACGGATGATTCATTTAAAGGGAAATGAAAATAAACAGGATATTTTGAAAGAGGTAGTTGAAATATCTGGGACACAGAATGAGGAAAGCGACTTGGAAAATTTGACACTCACAGGTCATATTGTAAACGAATGGGACATAGTTAAACAGCAAGTAACCTACATAAAAACTTGTCTAAACTGATGTCAGAACAGTGATCAGAAAAGATATTAAAATAGTAAACATTTCTAATAATTACTAAGCATAGGTTAGTACAGGCTTGATTCGCATGAATCTATTTTAATCATTGTTCTAAAAAATGGCTGCATATAGCTGCTTACTGAGACATTTCTAGACATATATGGCATCCATATGAAGGGATTTAATTAAGAGCTTGGGTTGAGTTTTAGCTTAATGAAGACTTTTTAATTAATGTTCCTGCTAAAGTTACTATAGATATAATCATACTCCCTCCGTGACCGAGTCGGTCTAAAACACGTCGGTTCTAACAAAAGATTAAACTGCAAGGAAGCATGTTCGAATCCTACCGCAGGGCGCATGTTTTTGTTTAATAAGATTTTTGGAATATTCAGGCCGGTAGGCGAAAAAAAAATGTACTGTTTTAAAAAATAAACCAAGTGTCTACTCAAATATAGGTATCCACTAAAAGTAACGTTTAAAGTGATAAAAATCCGTCGTATTAATAATTAAAAGGTCCATTGTTTCATTAGATATAATCACGAAAAACATTCACAATTACCCCTCTTTCCATCCACTTTAAATTAAATGCGAAATTTGTCAAAATTCCTAACAAGAAGTACGTATATTAACTTTTACGAGTACTGTGGTAATATTTTAACACAAACTGACGGAGACTCCACGGTCATCGTGTTGGTTAAGGTAATAAACTACATCCAGGAGCAAGGCCTCTGATCTGGAGATTGGAGGATTTGAGAACCATGCAATCACCTCTTAATTGCAGTTAATCTCAGATCTACCATGACCCGGGTTGGTAGCACCTGTGAAGGTCCTAACTATGCGCAAATAAGGAACCTCTTAACAAAAATAGAATCCGATGAAAGTATAACAATACATTTTGATATCAAAATTATGGTAAAACTAAGAACAATTAGTTCAAAACAATTTTAACTGTTTAAGTACAAGTCTTTATTCAGAAAAAAAATTAAATTTCGGCATTAAATGACCCAATGGGTTGATATGCCATAAAACAAACCAAACCAACAATACGAAGTAAAATGACGAACAATATATTTTATCTGTAGTTGAAGCTATAAAATTGAGTTCAAAATATTCAGATTTCAACGTTAAATAACCCATAGAGGTTGACATTCTGCTAAACAAAATCAATCAAACCATACCAAAGAACTCTTTTATGACATTAATTCATATTATATTTCTACAAAGAAATCAAACTAATTCAAATTATAACTTCAACAAAACTACAACAGGTGCTGAGTATCATTTGCCATGTATTCAATTATGAAAGCAGTATAACACATATCATATTTTTATTGCTTCAAGCTCACAAGAATATTAAATTTAGGCATTAAATGACCCATAAGAAGTTATATATGTCGTTAAACAAATCAGTCTATCAATTCCCACGATCATTGGTTTTAGTTCTTATTTTTCTAATTTTTCTTAGAAAGTAAAAGATGTTTAATACAACAAAGAAACTAGTCTCATAAGCTTGGTATAACATTTTATTTCACAGATGATTTTAACCAGCTGCAAAAATTTAAAAAAGGGTAGTCTATTCTACGATCTGAGTATAAATAAAAGAATACTATTCGCCGAGGTCTTAAATGATATAATAACCAGAATAACGCTACCACATGATAAAAAAATTTAGTAATATTAACTTTATAAATACGTGGGTTGCTACAATAGTCTTTAATCATCTTTATTTTTTAACTTTTGTGCATAAACTTCGTTTAGCTTTTCTTTTGTTCAATTTTGCTCTTCGTAAGTGTGCGTTCTGTTACGTAAAGACAGAAGGATGAAAGATTTTGGAATGTCATTTTTTACGACGCGAGACTTTTTTCGACTGCACCTAAAGTTCTAATAATTAAAACCTAATTAGACGTCATTCAAATCACTAATGCTACACCTGACAATCCGGAAATAAGAGGATCAACTCGGAATATATATATATATATATATATATATATATATATATATATATATATATATATATATATATATATATATATATATATATATATATATATATATAGAATAGCGGTTTGAATTGAGGAATCGCAGAGCCAAGTTCGAACTGCAGCCGAATCCATTATATTCACTTACGTGCGAATAGGTATTTATCCTCTTCTTCTCCCTCCAGTTCGGGATAAATAGCAGGACAGACTGGGTTCTATAGCCTTGGATGATGATGAATGATGAATATGAAATAAAGTGTTTTAAAAGGTTCAAATCAATCAAACACCCCTTGCTAGAAGAAACGCTGTGACATAAGCTGCAATGACCAATCAAAATACAAGTATATGAGAATTCAAGAAACTTGACAACGAACCTTGGTTATAAAAATAATTTAATGTTCTAAAATAGAAATCATTCTAACTAATTAATATTAAAATTTTACTATAAAATTCATAATTAGAAATTACTAATTTTAAATTTAATCTGTATTAAGTTCAAAAAATTATCATATTATTTAAAGAAGAAACTGAGGAAAAATACATGTTTTGTTCTTTATTTAGTTTTTATTGAAAGACCAAAAAGAATTAAAAAAATGATTAAAAATAATATACTGCGTTACTTAAAAATCGAAAACCAAAAAGAGAAATATACAGTGTAACAAATAAATAACAACAAGTACAATAAATTGATCTAAATACATCCAAATATATAAATAAACTAACAACCGATACCGCTAAACTAGCCGTTTAGAAAAAAACAAATAAAGATAATCAATCCAAATAAATAAATTAAAAACTGTTCCCGCCAAAATAATATTCAGAACAAACCACAACAATCAACCCCAAAATTCAAAAAATAGTTTTTCTTCCCAAACAAAAACAAAACTATTAGATAAGCTATATAAAGAAATTTTTATTACGTTAATAAAAACACCGATCAAAATAAAAATAATAAATAAATAAATATATAAGATAAAAAATAAAAATAAAAACAAGCAAAATAATTCGACCCAAATAAATAAACAAATAAACGACTTCCGGTAAAATATCCGACAAAATAGACTACCCATAATGCACCACTGACCCGTATATATAAATAGCCGAGAAAAATAACAGCACTAGTGGCCTGACGATTGCATCTAGCCAGAAGCAGTCTGTCGCCTCTAAGTTTGACTTCTATGATATTGAGCACTCTATTCAATAAGTATAGCACACTTTAAGACTATATTTATTCATATATATATATATATATATATATATATATATATATATATATATATATATATATATATATATATATACATACATAAGCCTACACATATACTAACAATATTATCCAAATGACAATAGAGGACTGCAAAGTCCATGCAAGATTAAAATGTAACAAAACACAACTGTTGATTATTAAGTCTACAAACAATAATAAAACTATCAAATAAAAGTAGATTATAGTTAGCATAGATAATACATTCTAAATCACTAAGATATACACATATACAAATATATATACAAAGATATACACACATACACCCACACATATATATATATATATATATATATATATATATATATATATATATATTTACGCACATACGTACATAAGTTTACAGACTCATACATATACAAGCGCATAAATATATAAACAAGCACATATATAACAGGTATCAATACAAACACACACACACACACAAACACACACACACACACACATATATATATATATATATATACAAGCATATAACTACAAGTACAGATATATTTATATATGCATACATACACGCAAACATACACACATTCAACTATACATATAGGTATATATACCTACTCACATACATATAAACATATATACACATACACAAGTACATGCAAATACAAATATATACACACATACATATATATATATTTATAAAAAATCACACACATATATATACATCTATCAATAAAAACATACACACATGTGCAGAAACAAACAACATAATATGCGCCGTCGCCTCTCTCTGTCTTTTTTACAAATACTTTCACGGTAATTGCTCCGATGAGCTACTTTCGCTGGTTCCCAGATTTCATGAATTCAAGCGTCCTACGAGGCTGGCATCCCGCTCTCACCCTTTCACTGTTGAAACTGTTAAACGTAGCCGTCTCTTCTACCCCAATAGCTTCATATCTCGCACCTCTCGCCTGTGGAACTCCCTTCTTTATTCCTGTTTCCCTGGCAACTATAATATCCAACTATTCAAATGTAATGTCAATCGACATCTCCAGTTGCCTTGATCTATCTACTATCCTTCTCCACTTCATTTCCTCTATCGCTCCTATCTACTCTCGCTCCAAATCTTCTGTAACCCATTGCGTACTAGTGGCTTCCCGCTTTGCTTTGGGTGTTATGCTTTTAAAAAATACATATACTTACATATATTTACATTGATATAAGGATTATCAATAGTAAAGGTAATAACATAGTAAGCTTACAGTAACATAGCGTTATCGTTAAAAATATTACTACCCCTATAGTAAGTTAAATTTATAGCTATGTTTACAGTTAACAGTGAGTTCATTTCTTTGATTTAAGAGCTGCATCTTTAAATCTGATGTTTTCAAATTTTTCGTTAAGACATAAATAACAAGGGGCATATAGAGAATTACATGTTCGAGCTCTCTCGGTTAATTTCCATTTAAAAGTAGATGTCTTGTTTTTCGCCTTTAATCTCCAAAAATACTTGGATAATGAAATCTTGTACTTATAATTACTACTATTGAAAGATTTCACATGTCCCCGCCAACGTTCTTTGAATGTATTCATAGTACTTCCAATGTAAAAAATTTTAATATTGGGGTTTTCTAGTATAGAAATTGTACTCAGATAAACTAAAGACCTAGTCAAACAATTATTCTGTAATGGACAATTATTCGGATTCCTGCAATTGCACACGTTGTTATTAGTGCTATTATATTTAGTATAAGTATATTTTGATTGGTCATTGCAGTTTATGTAACAGCGTTTCCCCTAGCAAGCGGTGTTTGATTGATGGAGCTCAATTGTGATGGAGCTCAATTGTGATGGAGCTCAATTAAATAGCGAGTCATTCTTGGTCCTCATTTGAACATTCTGCTCTATTTACTTCCTATTTTCAATTCTTCTTCCTTACTCTATTTCTCTCTCTCTCTCCACACACACACACACACACACACACACACACACACACACACACACACACACACACACACACATATATATTTATCAGGTTCAGTGAAAATTCTAAGTAAATTATGGAGGATGCGAGGTGACGTATTTTAATGTCTAATAAACGAAAGGAAGTAAATGATTTTTAATTTTTTCAATGTCTGAGGATGAACGTATCAGACAGTTCGCCTGAATTCTTAATGACTGGAACCGCAGAACTACAAGCAGAAAAGCAAAATGTTGCAAGGCATTTATTGTAGAACTTAGAGAGAACAGGAGCCAGTTCAGCACATTTCGTAAGGACTATTGCGAGGATACCATCAAGTCCACATGCTTTGTGGAGATCCACTTCAGAGATGATAGCAGAAATCATATATATATATATATATATATATATATAGTAAGACACGAAGCGTCCTTATGTTATGATTTTTCAAAGGGTTTATATCAGTTGTTCATTGAAAACTGTATTTTAGTCTGTAATAATTTTGTCTTTGATAGCACGTCTTTAATAATAAATCATCGAAAAATTGAGTACCTTACTAAAATCCAAAACAAACCAATGGTTTCAATCATTAACACTTTCAATAATATATTAACAATATGTTACTATGCAATTATGTTGTTTGCTAACGTAGTTATAATCCTCATTGCTTCATTATTAAACAGCTTGTTAACTTTATTACTCGCATTGCTAACTTTGCTATCATACACATTGCTATTTTGTTATTGTCTTCAATCAAAACTCTATAATGTTCATTGCTAAATTTGTTATTATTTTCATTGTTACTTTAGTCATTATGCTTCTTATCTGTCTCTCCAGCTAGACGCTTGTGTCTTAGCGCCATTATCCCCTTCCTTGGGGCGAATTGATTAAAAAAATGTTCAACTTTGTGCACATACGACACAATTCTTTTTCTTCTATATGTGGTGTCCCTTGAGTGCGTTAGAGATCGTAGTTCTCCACATCCTCCTGTCTTTTATCGCTCTCAATAAATATTGTCTTTTCTTCATATCTCACAAACCCTGCTACGCCATCCATTCACCCAGGCTGGTCAGGAAGTCAATGCATTGTTTTCCTCTGTACCTTCGATCTGTCCTGTGAGTATCAAATTTTCTAAGCACTCTTTCATCATTATGTACCTTGGGAATTTCAACTGCCTCTTCCTGATGTTAAGTATAACTGACCTTTTTGTTTCCATTGTCTCTAGAACTTCGCTGTTGCTCTCATGTTCGGTCCATGGTATTCACAGTATCCTTCTGTAGAACCAGATTTCTTTTGCTTCAAGTCCCTTCTTTATCTGTGAGGAGATTGTCCAACTTTCACTGCCATATTGGAGGATTGATATTACGTAACAATTCAGTACACCTTTCTTTGTTTCTAACGAAATCTTTCTGTTAATACTTTGCCTAGGTTTTATAAGACCATTCGCTATTCAAAGGCGCCTTCGGATTTCAGTGTCGCACTTTTCGCACTCAGTTAAAATGCTTTCCAGATATTTAAATTCTTGTACTTGTTTGATTTTGGTATCCCCAGTTTGTAATTTGCCTGTTCGGCTGTCCCTTTTGCTGACAGCCATGTATTCCGTCTTCTTGAAATTAGTGGTTCATTGAATATGGAATCGTGTAACGTAGTAAAATATAATATTCTTGATTTCTAGTTTCATGCACATAAGAAAGCAATATATGTTGCTCGTCATACTCAAACTCAAATGTAGATGAAGAGAAGAGACGATCTCGAATGTTTTAGGTTTGCAGAAGATAGTGGAGAAAAGTCTTCGTTCCTCGAGATTGTCAAGCATCTACATACAAGATATCGTAAATAATTTTATAAACGTTTCACCTTCTTTGATGCAAGTTGCAATCACATAAATTTTCAAACTATTTCTGCAAAACGGATTAAAACTTTATCTAATTCTCCAACCTTTGCTGTACGTATTTAACGAGTAGTTTATAAGACATTTCTATTTTATTTATTACCAGGCTTATCGCAACTTCCAGAGAATAGACGGCTTCTTTCACTTTAACATGCAGAATTTAATTTTGACATACGATTTCAAAAATTTCTAAAAGACATTCATAAGGGTGACATTATTAGAATATTATTAGTATATTATTAGTAATATTAGTATATTATTATTAATATATAATTAGTATATTATTAGTACCGTCTTAATTTTGATAGACGGGGCCTTATTTCTTTTATCCATAATTCCCCAGCATTCTTTGCGTGTTTGAATTAATTCGCCCCCGAAGAACACCACAAAAAAGGAATAATGGTATTCAATGAAATGAATCTGGTAAAAATGATTAGATGAATCTGCTGATGCCATTTTACGAATCGTATAAAACTGAGTTATTTTCTTAATGCATCATATTTTGGAAGGTGGGGGGGGGTAAACACACACACACACACACACACACAAACGCACGTACTCACAGAAGCGCGCGCACGCACATATATATTAAAAAACATGTAAAAACACACATACAGACACACACGCACATACACACACACATATATATATATATATATATATACAGGATGTATCAAAAATACTTTTACGAACTTGAGGGCGGGTTCCTGACACACATACAAGATAAAATGTAGATAAAAATATATGTTCAAAAGACCATCGTTGTGTCCTTTATAGTCAGGCGTACGAGCGGATTTCGGTCTTCCTCGGTACCTAATTTGTGGTGCCACGGATCCTGTCGCAGCAACGCGGCGATAAACAGCAGCAAAGGTTAGATGACTGAGCAGCATTCGGTCTGGAAAGGCAATCTGATATAGCCGCGAAGCCTCCCGTCCATTACCATTCGCGCGAGCTCTGTAAAAATCATATCTGCCTGCTCACGATATGAATATCCTGCCATTGTTAAACGGAACACTTTTCAGTTAACTCGCTACTACACACGTTAAACGTTAAAGAGAGACTAGCCAAAAATGTACACGAATGACAAATGTAACCTAGTCTAGCGCAAAATTTCTTTACAGTTATTAACTCAGAAACGAAGGATTTGCGAACATAGGTTTATATAGACTTTTGTCCCTTATTTGGTGTGATGAACCTGTCCCCAAAGTTTGTAAAAGTATTTTTGATACACCCTGTACACACACACACACACACACACACACACACACACACACACACATACATATATATATATATATATATATATATATATATATATATATATAAGGAAATATATATACACAAGCACATGCACAACCCCTCACACGCGTTTATATATATATATATATATATATATATATATATATATTTTTTTTTTAAACCACATAAGGAAATATACACACACACACACACATGTATATCAGAAAATCTGTGTACAAGACTCCGAGGCACGGTTGGTATAATGGATATCATCGTGGAATGTTAATTAAACTTGTGGAGTTCAATTCCCGCTCGAATTTGTTTTTGTTCTTAAAAAAAGACATGAATTCATCTTCCTCCAGCCATAGTTGATATAGCAAGGCAGACTGGTATCTCAGCAACCATTCTAGAAGAAGGAAAGCTCTGAATTCAAAACCAGCCCGAAGAGGTTTCTGTCTATTTTGTGCTAGACACACCAACTCTGATATGCCTGCAGTAAATTTTATGCCTTTACAACTCTGTGGGTTTACCACACACACATACACACACACACATGCGCACACGCATATAAGATTAATAATGTTTAAGTGAATGATAAAATGGGAAAAAAATTCCTGTGCAATGTGTTCCGTTTTTTTAGCAACAATTTCTTTGTACTAATAATATTTTTATCGATGGCGCTAGTATATTTAGCTTTTTTTGATGGAAAATTATAACTGGTTTTCATTATATTTCTTCCGACTTGACCACTTCAATGCACAACAGGCAGATCGAACGGTATTGATGGCAGCGGAAATTTTGATCCAGTGTTGGTACTGCGGTAACATGAGTAATACGTGTTTTGTCTTGTCCAACTGGTCAACTCTGCGTTTATTTTCGGAAGATGGACAATGAGTGTCCAATTCTCCCAGATTGCGGCGAGGTTGGATCACTGACGATGGTCAATGTGACTAATGTAGCGTGACTTCTTGAGAGAGTCTTTGTATCGCTTTTTGGATGCCCCACTGTCACGGTATCTTCATCAGTATAGATTCAATGCTAGTGACCCTCGCCCTGTCTGTTTAGGATGTCAATGGTGGAGATGAAGATTCCGCAATGGATGTTGTTGTTGGGGAGGTAGCTCTGGTGTAAACGCTTCAAGAACCAAAGGTAATGACCATAAGTCATCCATGACAAGTGTTATACATTGAGGGCGAAGGGGTAGTTAGTCATTACAACGGTTCTGGAAACACTGCGTGTTTTCAGGGGGTTTGTTGTTCCAGAATCGTTTATTTTTTTTTTTTAAAGTTCACAAGAGAAAAAAAGACATTATTTAATGCGCATGAGCAAACAATTTTAAATAAGAATGCTGATCATCATCGTGATCAATGATCATCAATCAGTCAGTGATGATCGGTTATGGTCATAGGTTCGGTGATCATTTGAACAGCTCCATGTATCTCAGTCGGTATTGATTAATGTGTAGTATGCCTTGGGCAAAGTAGGCCAGGCGAAGCCCATTCCTCTCAAGCAAATAAAATTACCGCATTGTGCTATTAGTGTCTTTGTTAGGATCGATTATATTATATAATGGTAATCACCGATCATCGGAAAGGCAATAATAGCACAATGCCGTAGACGGGGAGGTAGAGACAACAAAAGAAAAGAAATAAAAAAGATGTACACGGAGTGGGTTGATTTTCAAAACTTCCAGACGCCAACAGCTCTGATATATATATATATATATATGTATATATGTATGTATATATATATATATATGTATGTATATATGTATGTATATATATATATATATATATATATATATATATATATATATATATATATGTATATATATATGATGAAAATGTGGAAAAGACAAAGCAAAATCCGAATATGTGAGTTTACTGTTTTTATTTTGTTTTTGTTTTTGTTATTCTGTCGACGCCAGACGTTTCGGTCAAATAGACCTTCTTCTGGACATGGTTAATGGAGACATATTTATATTAGATTTAAGTTAGATGAAGAGACGATATATACAGGACTGGTCAGAAACCAGAAGCCAGCGTATCTGACTCCAAGAAAGAATACTCTGACTTTAGAATTTCAGTTTTTCTGTTTCTGACCAGTCCTAACCAACTCAAATATCCAAAGAAAAGTTTCCTCTCCCTGTTCATAAAATTATACAACTATGTAAACTAATCACTAACCACAGTTTCTTCTCATTCAATTCAAATTTCTGTAAGCAAAAGTTCTGGCTTACCTATGTGTCCATTCAATCACATCATACCTAAAATATCCACTTGGCTAAGATACATTGATGACGTTCTTTTATTATATCTTCATAATATAAATCTATTAGACATAATGAAAGTTGTTTTGGAATACACATACAGATACCTTTTGAAATTAACAAATCTCTACCTTTACTCGACATCTTATCGTAACAATAAGAAATTAGTTTTAAAGTTTATCGAAAACCCTCTAACAAAAACGATCTAATTAATTTCTATTCCCTCTACTATAAAAATAAAATCAGCATTATTCATAGGATTCTACCTCAAAATGTTTAGGATATGTAGCCCAGAATACCTAAATGAAAAAGAAAAGAAAGAAATACACTGAGAAAACCTTTACACTTCTCCATTCCCCACGGCATTTCACCCTGAACGGTAGAAAACGAGCTTACAAAATCCACATACCTAAAATCTAGACACCACCAATAGGACTTCTAACAACAAGAACAATGTAAAATTCTTAATACTACATTCTAATGCTCTTTTCTCCTCTTATGTGATTTATCTTGTATATGATTTGTTTGTAATTTATATAATTCCGATGTAGGGATGATGACGTCTTTGTGTGTGTGTGTGTGTGTGTGTGTGTGTGTGTGTCAGTGTGTGTTTGTGTGTGTGTGTGTGTTTGTGTGTGTGTGTGTGTGTATATATGAAGAAGTACATTCAGACAAAGCCGAATGCATCATCAGTACAACCTACAACAAGAAAAATATTATCGTGGAATGAATGAATATAGTGTTCGGTTTAAAATTCAGAATACGACGAGAGGCATCTGATAAAAGTCCGAAAGTACAGCGCCGAAACGATCTTTAGTACAACGACCAAAATAATCTGAAATGTAAGGTTGATAATTCTTCATATAAAATATATTAAGTTTGTCAAGTAACAGAAAATTAAAGTTTATTAGAAAAAAACTTTTCTATCCAAATTTTACTTTGAAATACGGAAATAATTTAAGAAATGGCCCGTCGCTGTTTATTCACTTTTAGTTTCCACAGTTTCTTTGAAATAAAACTGTAATTTTTATCATGGTAATAATATCTTAAAGAAATGATTTCCCCGTTTTTCGCAAACATTATTGTTCTTATTTGTTTTATTCAATTCCATTGTCTTCAATATCTTCTTCCTCTCTTTCTCGAATTGTCCTTCCTTTTAAAAGTACTTTTCCGAAAATCAAGTAATAGCATTGACTTGGAGAATCCTTTAAGTACACCATTGACAAGTTCTCAAACATGCGAAAAACCTTTTACATCTCAAGTTTCTCATGTGACTACTTCCGAGATTGACACTGAAATAACTCTATAGAATGTCCAGACTTCAAAAGCCGCTAAGACAGGTTTCTTTGGAAACAACTATCAACGGAAAGAAGCATCTGTTTGCCTATTCTAAATCCCGACACTTTTGCGCATGCGTTAGTCACAGGCGCTGTCAGAGCCTTCTTCTGGTTACTTCATCATTTCATTCAATGCGGTCACCATCTCTCTGTTTTCTATTCCTATCGATGTTTCTTACATTGACAGCTAATTTCATACAAGCGCTATCTAGAACAAACACCTTGGTTTGTTAGGGTAATATGTCTTCCTCTATTGCAGAGAATTCAACACATTGTTACTCACACAAGCACAAGCACAAGCACACATTAATGCTCCTCGACTCATTCAAGCACAAATAGATTGAAGCGGTTTTCAGAGTTTCGTGTTACAAAACAGATTTTTACCGAATGGACCGACGGAGAGGAACGCGCGTCTTGGATGGCTAAAATTCGTTTCAAGTGTCATTTTACGTTTGCGAGCTATTGGTGGTCACGACAATGGACAGGCAGAGCATCACATCGCACTCTCCAGCTGAGAGCGATTGATTTCAGATCGAGCAGCCTGGGAAATTTTTCTGCTTACTGAAAACTCATATCATTCTCTCAGTCAAAATCGGCGCTAGGTTTGTGAGCCTGTAACGTGTAATGTTCTAACGGCTTGCTTTTTGCGTATTATTAGCGGAAAACAAGGATTAGGTTATGCCGATAAATTCTGAACATAATCACTGCTTCAGGGTTTTACTTCCTGTTATTTGGTGATTTTTGTTCCTGTTTGGTTTGTTCTGGGAGCATTGATACGTCATTGATATCCAGGAAAATTGGTCTATATTAAGGAAACATTGAATAAGAGACTTTGCATACAGCCTCAGGAAATTCTATGAGGATTTATTGGCCTGTCTTTCGTTTTTTTTACTTGATTTAATATGATTCGGATTTTCTTCTTTTCTATTTTCTCACTACATCTTTCTTTCTTTCTTTCTTTCTTTCTTTCTTTCTTTCTTTCTTTCGTTCTTTCTTTCTTTCTTTCGTTCGTTCTTTCTTTCTTTCTTTCGTTCTTTCTTTCTTTCTTTCGTTCTTTCTTTCTTTCTTTCTTTCTTAACATATATTTTTATTTTCTTTGGCTATTCTTTTTTTTCTATTTTTCTATTTTTGTTTCTTTCTTTACATACAGAAACTTCCATAAACCTTTTTAAAAATATCCAGACCTAATTTCTAAGAATAATATGCGGCTCCTGTCTACCTAATTTTTATTACTCAGTAGTGGACTATCAATCACAGGATGAAAACACACACACACACACACACACACACACACACACACACACACACACACACACACACACACACACACACATTTAAAAAAAATATGAGATCAACTTATCAGATGATTGGCTGATGTAATTTTTGAAATTTAAAAGAACTGCACATTAAATATTTAAATTTTAATTTTTTATTTTTTTTTACATGTGTATTGTGCACTTTTAAATACAACTGTTTCCTGGTCTAATTTAACTCTGACCAATAAACGTTTGTGTGTTTATCTAAATCTAAAAATAAACACGCTAAAATTCACCTTCATCCCTGCCGTGCGTCGACGGCTTAGTGGTTGAAGTTCCGACTGACGCAAATTGTTTCGATCCTAGCTAGAGGCAACAGGACGTCTAGTCACACTGATGAGCTGTGAAACAGCGAAACAGTCTGTCTGTGGATGACAAAAATATTGGCTCCTGAAAAATTAATTTCGGTTGAGCTCTTTGGTTTGAGGTGTGAGTTTGTAAACAGTGACTATTTAAGCTAATATTGCATGACTCTTCGGCAGAATTGAGTCACTGTCAGTCACTGTGTGTTTATCTAAATCTAAAAATAAACACGCTAAAATTCACTTTCATGCCGTGCGTCGACGGCTTAGTGGTAGAAGTTCCGACTGACGCAAATTCAGTCGGGTTTCGATCCTAGCTAGAGGCAACCGGACGTCTAGCCACACTGATGAGCTGCGAAACAGTCTGTCTGTGGATGACAATATATATATATATATATATATATATATATATATATATATATATATATATATATATATATATATATATATAATGAATCAGTAATTTCGTAATCTAAGAGATAAATTTAGATCTATCGAGAAATAGAGAGAGAGAGAGAGAGAGAGAGATATTGTGCGTGTGAGAGAGAGAGAGAAAGAGATATTTATCTATTTCTATTTTTCTGCCTGTCGGTATATGCAAAGGTTTTGTTAAATTCAACCGACAAGTTCTGCTTGTAAAATCTTTCTAAAACTGAGGATAAATTGTCCAAATCCGTGTTTTCTTTTGTCTTTGTTCGAATACTTCCAACCGTCTGGATGTTTTTAGTATGGTAGATGGGATTTGATTGGCGATATCCTGGTATTTTTTTAAACACGTGAATGCAAATTGATTCAAATATGTGTGTGTATCATACAAGTGACGTCATGGATTCAACCGTTACACGGAGAAAGACTGAACGGGAAAAGAATATATCACAAATACATTATTACTATTTTGTACGCTTATTAAATATTTTCATGCGGGATGCACACACACACACACACACACACACACACACACACACACACACACACACACACACACACACACACACACACATATTTATCTATTTCTATTTTTCTGTGTATTTGCCTTTCTGTCGGTCTCTCTCTCTCTCTCTCTCTCGATATATATATATATATATATATATATATATATATATATATATATACATATATATATATATTTATGAACAATTAATGTATTTATTTTTAATGTGGCATTTTTATTACTTCAAAAGTTATTATAGTGAATGAAATAATAAACACGCCTACAGAGAGTGAGAGATAGAAAAACGAGTATATACGTAGTTTATAAATCAATTGTTTAGTTTACAATCCATGGTTCGACCACAGTTATTTAGAGCCCAGGTATATTCGGTCGATTCTCATTAAACCCCGACAGATCGTATGAAACCAATTCCAATCTATACAAAGAAATTCAAGCAGTTTCTTATATGCACACACACAAACACATTATTATTATCTGCTTAGGTATATCAAACTAATATATGTAAAATTGTGTCTGCAGCTTTGTTCATTCACAATTTTACGCGCCCCAGTTAAAATGATGGGTGCATTTAAGTCATTTTGAAATTGTATTGTTTATATTTTACCATTACTGTTGAGTTTATTTTGCATGTATAAAAACATTGTGTTTTTAAGTTATAAAAGGGAAAACTATACAAAGAAAACTGACACGAAAAGAGAAAATAAAAGCCAAATTTAAATAACCTGATGTTCGCAATTTACGAATGAAATATTCTGTTGTTGTTAACACGAGATCTGTTAGCTTTTTGGGGTTGGATAATACCTACTTTTACTATCTTTCTTAAGTGCTGTACATTTAAACAGTGGTGTATGCGACGTTGCTGCCGGAGTTTTTCACGGGATGATCTTGCTAGCCCAATACTGTGAAAGTTGTAAATTTAAAGTCATATTTCTCCTAAAATTATCGACAACAAGGCTTAATAGCCCAGTCCGCCTTACTATTTAACCCCAATCTGGATTAACACTATACCACTGCAATATCTCATTACTTAAAACAGGTGAGGATGCTTTACTATTCAATTTCAGTTTCAAAAATATGGACGGCATGAAGTTTTAAAAGTAGACATTTTGATTCCCATAATCGCTTTTAATAGATGTTGCCAAATCCATACGAATCATCGACGTACGTTTTTCAGGTTTGTTAAAATTAAATGTTAACGACTGCCAAGAATATTTTGAGAATCACTGATATTCTTTGTCTCCCGTCTTTATACATATGTACGTGTTCAGGAAACGTCACATTACACTTGCACAGTGTCGTATCACCCTCATTTCCTCCATGGGGTCAAATTCTTTTCCCTTTTCGTGGAATAAATTCACGATTGGTTGGAAGTAGGAATATATACATATATGATCGCGTTCCTAGATTGGCCAAATATCAGGTTTATATATATATATATATATATATATATATATATATATATATATATATATATATATATATATATATATATATATATATATAAAAGGTGAATAAATATATATATAAAAGGTAAAAAAAACATCCATGGTATATAGTGATTTACCAAGATTAGACGTGTCGCACAAGGCCGAAAGTAAGTGGCACCCAGTGAGAATCTATTGTAATTGTTCT
Source organism: Acanthosepion esculentum (assembly GCA_964036315.1). Taxonomy (NCBI): domain Eukaryota; kingdom Metazoa; phylum Mollusca; class Cephalopoda; order Sepiida; family Sepiidae; genus Acanthosepion; species Acanthosepion esculentum. Next base: position 51,629,563 of record OZ038503.1, on the reverse strand, counting down.
AGCGTGACAATCTTGTTAAACATTACACCGCCTCGAGGAGCACGAAGTCTGTTAGTATATAATCTATGTGATTCCAAGTAAAATAAAAATATTAACACTGATCCACAAAAGAGAGTTCGATGTATTTTATTTATACAGAGCAACAGATAAGCAATCAAGAAAAGTCTTTTTTCCTCGGGAAGGGAACAGACTATTTTGGCAGACAATAAATGTGATCGTCTGTCTTCTCAACCGAGATATGAAATGGAATTCACGTCCATAAATTTTTAAGATGCAGGAACTAATACTGGAGATTGTCAACCTAAAATTTAACATGCCAAAAATACCTAAATCAGAGTTCACACTTTTCGATGTATAAGTCAGACGATAGGCAACAGACAGAGGTCAGGCAAGGCGGCAAATATCTATCTTAAAGGGGAGAATGTGTATTAAATAACAATGTCAGAGAATATTAATCTTATAAAGCCTTATTGGGGGAATTAAAAATAGGGAAACATATAAGAAAAAATAAAAAATATATATAAGGTAACATGATATAAAGGAATTAAAGGAAAGAAAACTAGAGGAAAATTCTAAGAAGAAGAAATATTAAAAATGAAAATTAATAATTTAAAAAATGTCCGCTAGAAAATGTGTATACACGATGAAAGAATATTCCAAACTTCAAAACAATGTTTTATCGTCAGAATCTTCGTGTTATTAAGAGAAAAGACTAAGTCCTTTTTAGAACTTTGAATAGACATACTGAGATTCTTTACCTTTATTTCGTCGACTGGAAGAGACTAAATCCCATGAAACGGATAGCAACTCCGATTTAACTACAGGTTCTACACATTCACAAGCTTGTTTTCAACTTCGTTTGCGTCGAACGTTATCATAAAAGATTCATTTTTCA
>OZ038503.1:51586168-51623668 GCA_964036315.1 Acanthosepion esculentum | reverse complement strand
GCTTTCTTTCTTGCTTTCTTTCTTGCTTTCTTTCTTAGCCGTATTTTTTTCAGTTTTGTTTTCGTTTCTGCAGTCGTTTACAGCCCCACTGTGTTATAAATTTACTACTAAGAGATATAGCAGCCAAGGTAATTTAAATGATTTTTCAAACTCACAAAATTAACTTCGAATTAAATTAGATAAGAAATGGGCAACAGATGTCGATGTCTTTTCATTACTCCTACCTATTTTTTCGTTATCGTTTATCTATCTATCTATCTATCTATCTATCTATCTATCTATCTATCTATCTATCTATCTATCTATCTATATATATATATATATATATATATATATATATATATATATATTTAAAATTATAACATAAATAGGTTATAACATCACAACAAAAATTGCCATTTTGTTTCAACACTTCTGGTCTCTTGTCAAGTGATAATATTGCAAGTAAAATAAAGAGTTCAAAACCTACCAATACCAACACTGGAGGAAATGTATGTATATATATATATATATATATATATATATATATATATGCAGAAATATAGTCTTAAAGTGTGCTATATTTATGGGGTAAAGTGGTCAATATCAGAGATAGAGCGTGTGTAAATATAAAAGTGGACATGGAAGTCAGCACTTAGAGGCGACAGTCTGTTTCATGCTAGTGCAATCGTCAGACGTATATATATATATATATATATATATATATATATATATATATATATATATATATACGTCTATATATATATATATAGACATACGTCTATATATATATATATATACATACGTCTATATATATTTATTCTTGTGTTATTAAGTAACTGATTATATGTGTGTATATATATATATATATATATATATATATATATATATATATATGTATGTATGTATATGTGCATATATGTGTAGATATATGTATGTATAGGAGGTAGAGAGAAAGAGAGAGAGTAAGAGAGTGATTGTATTCACGTGTCTGCGTCTCTAGTAGCATGAAAATTAAATAACCATTCTTCAAAAACGTTTTGAAGACATATGTAGTCGGTGCCTTTGAAGATTCACTAAAAAGTGAGCATGCCGTATGAAGAACTGCCCCAAAGTTAATAAAATTTAATTTTGATTGTCAAAATGATTATGTTATTATTAAAAGGAAAAACCAAATGATTTTATGCTTATTAAATTGTATATTTTTATCCTTTTTAGAAGGTTCGAAATTTTGGTGTTTTTTTTTTCCTGCATCAACAAGTTATGATAAAGTAGTATGGGAAAGTTTAGCATCTTTTTGCCTTGCAATACACACAGATTTAAAAATACATTTTAAAATTGTTGGGTGGAAATAAAACTTTCAGGACTTATACGCAAATGAATTAAAATATTTTAAAAAGCTTTCTTTTTTAGAAAATATTTGTAAAAGAAATTAATACAGAATTTAAAAAATGTTTTAAAGTTTATAAATTATTATGATTGAAATTTAAAAATGACAATAATTCTTGTAAAAATTCATTATTCATCGATTTTTTTAAAGACAGTCCTTTTCATAATATATCATATTCGTAAAAGCTTTTCGAATAAAATAATGTCTTAGTTTTATGACATTTTTTATTTTACGATTTAGAGCATATTTTAGGAAACTGGGGTTCATATTTGACAAAAAAGATTTTTTGATTTAAATTCTACAAGGAACTGTGCTTATAACTATTGTAATCCTTATGCTCTGCAAAAATAAGTTCTTCGAAATAAATTTCCCGAGATTTCACAAAATTAAATGAGTGGGGAGTAACGTATGTAAAAATATATATTGTAAAAAAGAAATGCATCGGAAATAATTTAATTCATCAGTGAATAATCCGGAAAGTTTCATTAAAATCCAACAATTATTTGATTTTTGCATGAATTGCCAAATCAATGTTTTTCACCTAAAAAAGAGGCTCAAAATTCTAAAAATAATTCATAATGCCCCATTTTTTAAATCAAAATTTTGAAGGTTCTAAAATGGATACAAAAATATAATTGAATAATGAACATGTTCTTTGGTGATTTTTTCTTCATATATGCTCATTTTTAGAAGTACCTTCTACCTTTCTTCCTCTTTCTTTTACACACACACACACACATATATATATATGGTGGACTCTCCCGTTTCTAGAAACCGACAGCCCGGACACCAGTACATAATTTGATTATAGTGGTGAAGACTTTGAGCAGAACCAAAAACACTTTTTGAAGGGCCGAACGCAGAGACCTGGTGCACTACGTGCCACAAGGTCCCTCCGCAAGTTTTGAATTCAGAGTTTTCGTTCTCCTAGAACAGTTGCCATCCAAGGATATACAACCTAGTCTGCCCTGCTTTTTACTCATATCTGGAGGGAGAAGAAAAGGATTGATATCTTTCCCAGGGGTATTAGCACGGAAGTGAATGCAATGGATTCGACTGGAATTGGAACTCGGTTCTCCGATTTCTTAATCCGAGCCGCTATCCACTATATATATATATATATATATATATATATATATATATATATATATATATATATATATATATATATATATATATATATATATATATATATATATATATATATATATATATATGTGCGTGCTTGTGTATGTGTGTGGGCGTATGTGTAATTGTGTGTCCGTGGTTTGGATGTTATGCTAACATGCCATAATGCTGTTATAATTAAAATGATATGACTAAAATATAAAAATTAAGCACCTGTATGTTAAATGTGATAAATATTCAGACTATAAATAGAAAACTCTCGATAGATACAAAGGTATGGGAATAAAACTAATTTAATACAAGAGATTTTGCTCCCATCCAACGGATATATAGATATAGAGATGTATATAGGTTCAAGACGCTTATTATTACCCTATATTGCATTTATATGCACTCTATATTATACAAATCGTCATTCTGGTAAAATATCTGACGATTTTAACTTTGATCAGATTTTGTCGAAACGTTCCCCAAGCCTTACTCTCTCTACATACATACATTATATATATATATATATATATATATATATATATATATATTATATATATATATATATATATATATATATATATATATATATATATATATATATATATATATATATATATATATATATATATATATATGTGTGTGTGTGTGTGTGATCTGATGCTCGGTGTTGATTTCTCTGCCAACACTGTTTATATCTATGAACGGTCTATCCACGAGATTGAGCGCTATCTCCCAATAAATATAGCAAGTTTCAAACTATATATTATATATAATAAATTCAACCCAAGCAAGGCGATAATGCCGACCAAGACGCAAAAGGCTACTGGGAGTAAATGAGAATGAGAAGATTCTGAAGGAACCGGAAACCCAAACTTTAACAGGAAACAAGGTATAAACCTCTACTCCTATGCAGAAAATATATATGTATGTGTGTGTGTGTGTGTGTGTGCGCGTGCGCGGATATATATTAATATAGTATATTTAGACACTGATTTTTCGTTTAAGATGTTTTATTAAATAGAAAGGAACATACATTAATGTTAGGATTTTTGATAGGTTAGTTCTGCTGTGCAATAAGTCGGTTGTTGTTGAGTAAAACACACACACACGCACACACACACACACACACATATATATATATATATATATATATATATATATATATATATATATATATATATATATATAACAAAAACACACTAATATGTCTACCTGATGATGATCGCTCGAAGCGATTGAAAGTCGGCTCGTACAAAAAAATAAGACCAGATAAGCCCGGAATTTATGAACAAGGATCACACCATTCATTAACAGATTCGAAGTTGGTTGTAATTTATTATTAAATATTGTTTGTGAGAGTGATTTTCGCCATATAACTAGCTTCAGTATTTGTTTTTCGTTTGAATGATTTACGTTACATATATATATATATATATATATATATATATATATATATATATATATATATATTTATATATATATATATATATATATATATATATATATATACACGTTCTCAAGCTGAACAAATCGTCATTCCACTAAAATATCTAATGATTTTACCTTTTATTAGATTTCCTCAAACTTTTCATCAAGCCTTACTCACTCTCTCTCTCTCTCTCTCTCTCTCTCTCTCTGTATGTTTGTGTGTGCATGTGTGCATTCTTTTGCAAATGTTTATTTAATTCAAAGACCTTATAATCATATTTGTGTTTGCTTGTGCATGCCATTGTGGAAACGTGTATGCATATCAATATCCAAAATGTTTGTTGAAAATCTACGCAAGTTTTCCAAAATTCCTACCTTTGTTGTTCTCGACGCGTTGCATGAGGAATCCGAGAAAGTTTCAAACAAAATAGAAAGAAAACTGAAAAAAGAAATCTTAAAGTAATTGTTTTTTTTTCTTTCTCGCCTGTCTTCGTAATTTAGGAACCAATTCTTCAATTCTTTCTCGTTCGCTCTTACTAGCTTTATTGTTATTGCGTTCTGCTGCTTTTGTGAGGTTCTCCCAGTTTGATTTCCTGTGTTCTCCTTCTTTGTTGATTTTTCTTTTATTCCAACGAATTTCCGTTTCAAATCATTCTTTCCTCTCGTCCACTTTTATTTTATTTTCGTTGTTATTCTTTTTTTCTTTGAATAATCCTTTCTTGCCTTTTACTTCTTGCTCTCTCTCTTTTATTTCTCTGACTTATTGAATATTTTCCCCCAGATAGCATTCATTTCTTTCTTTGTTTCTTTTTATATCACAAAGACACCGTAACCAAAATTTTAAATGACTTGCACGTCACTTTCCTTTCTCTATATCGTTCTTTCTTCTTAATTAGTGCCTCACATTCATGTGTTTGAAAGAAAAGAACAACACTGCGATTTTATCATTTGCAAAGTAACAAACACTTCACGTATGACCCGAAGCGAGGCAGCTAAGAAAAGACGAGCAAGTCGGAAAATGTCCCGCGTCCAGGCGCCACCTCGAAATCAATAACCACGTGATGAGAGGGTCGGAGTGGTGCAGGATGTGCAAAAGTGAAATAATAGACGCCACACTTGTTGAGAGTAAATTACCTATATGAGTTTGCATTTCACAGCCTCCACTACCCTATCACATATACTACGAATATAGCAATCTGTACACACACACACACACGCACGCACACACGCACGCGCATGCGTATGTTTTATTTCCTTTCAAACTCCACCCAACAAGCGTCCATGGTCTTCTCTGAAATCTGCAGTTGTATGATACCTACTTATGAGTTCTGTCTGCTGTCTGATTGTTGGTTCGAGAAAGCTAGAAGATGATATAGCTCGGCATTATTAAGACATGTGCAACATGTTTTACATTATTTTTATGTAGATTTATACATTAATCATAATTTATACCCATCCTTAGGAAATATTAAAAATAAAACTCGCACAGATGCGCATGGATGCGTGCACAGAAAAAATGAGACATATTCTGATCTTAAAGCTACTTATATCCACTTGCATAAGACTACGAGTTCTCATTATAAAGAGAATAGACGAAAGCAATAATAAAGAAAAAGAAAACCAACATACATATGCGCAGTGGTGGCATCCTATCGGTTCGCACCAGTTCGAGCGAACCGATTCTTAAAATTGTAAAAGCTTAGCGAAACAGTTGTTGGATTATCCGAAAATAATCTTATATATTAATAACCGATAACAGTTAAAAGTATAATACCATTGCTGTAAGTTTTGCGAAGGATGAAATACTGTTTTCTTTGATGAATATAATTTATTCTGACAATCGTCAAAAAATCTTCTAATCATAAATTAGATAGGTCTACCATTGGATCTTTGGGTCTGTAGCGATTCAATTCGAATATGGCTAAGAAAGCATAATACAACTGATGACACTAGAGTCAAAAACATCATACTTCTGAACAGAAATATGATAAGAACAAAATTTCAATTTGGAAATATCTTTATATAGAAATGTTTTCTATTAAATTATCAAAATGGTTTAAATCTTTTTGATCCTATAAAGTGATTTTTTGCATTCTCAGATTGAAAGGAAAATAAGCACAATAGGTTCCTAAAGATTACCTGGCTTTATAGAACTGGTTCCTGTAAATTTGGGATGCCATTATATCATATATGTATATGTTAAGCACGTTATCAGTCTCGGGAGACTACGGACGGTGACAAGCTAAGATCCCTGTTGCAGACGTCTGTTCAGGCATATTTAAACTTCTTTAATACCCCGAGGGTTAACATGTGGTTGATAATGCAACTATGCTGAGCGGTACTTTCAGTTTCTGGTAAAGAGCGCTTAATCTGGTGGTATCAACAGCTTGAATATTACAAGTAATAATTAACTCTCAGTCAACATGATTCGTAACTTCGTACTTCGGTGGATTTTGAAAAATGTTGAGTCTACACAATTTCAAGCAAAAGTCTTGGGTCAACTCGTGGTATGATTTTCAAGACATTTTCCAAAAATGAAGCACGCTGTAATTGCCTCTCCATGTTGATATTACCAAGAATTCATTTCCCTGACAAATCGATCATGGTGAGATTGGATACCAGGTTTCATGGTCGGAAACCCAATTAAATTGAAAAAATAAAATAATCCTTGATAATGGATAATAAGTATATCCGAAAGCGTTCGAAATTATAGAACATTTGGTCAGTTTATACAGACACTGTGCCCCAAAAGAAAACACTTGTTCGAACACAAGAAAAATTAAATAAAAACCTTAATGGTAGTACCTTGTCTGTCGTTTTTATGAAATATTTATAAATGAAGGATTGCTGCCTAAATGCAGAACACATACAGACACATATATATATATATATATATATATATATATATATATATATATATATATATATATATATATATATATATATATATATAATTCCAGTCGAATACATTACATTCACTTACGTGCTAATACCCTTGGGAAAGGTGTGACTCAATATCTTCTCCCTCCAGCTATGGGTAAATAGCAGGACAGACTGGGTTCTATAGCCTTGGATGGCAACTGGTCTAGGAAAAGGACAACTCTGAATTCAAAACCTGCGGAGGGTCGTTTGGGAACCTTGTGGCATTCGTTGCACCAGGTCCCTGTATTCGTCCCTCCAAAATGTGTGGATGGCCCTGCACAAAGCCTTCACCATTATAATCAAATCTAATGTGCTGGTGTCGGGCTGTCAGTTTCCTAGGAAGTGATCTGAATGACTCTCATACGTCCAATTCGAGTGGAGAGAGTATATATATATATATATATATATATATATATATATACAAATGTATAAGAACGAAGAATATAATTTCAACTTTCAAAACATTAATTTAAATCAGGGCTCAATACAAAAGTAGAGCAATAAATATTTATTATGCACTGTTACATGGTAATATCCACTACAAAATTGTACATTTTGTTTCAACGTTAAATCAACGGTTTTTTAGAACGTTGATTTAATGCTGAAACAAAATTAACATGTTCTAATGTAACAGTGCATAATATATATATATACATATATATATATGAGTAAAAGTTTGTCACTTAGCTGATTGATGTTACCTTCAGCATTTCGACTTCAGAGTTTCGCAGACGGACCCGTTCATCCACTTTTCACAGAGTATCAGCAATTGACTGATTACATTTCTCGATTTTCTTGTTGGAGTCGTGATTCTGAAGGTAATATCAACCAGCTACGTTTTTACTCTTATTAATTCTATTAATGATCTATCTTTGATATCGAACACTTTATTGCAAAAACTCCTTGCCTTATATGTGTTTTCTTTCAATATCACATTGACTGTCAGCATTTTGGCTTCATACTATCTTTGATATCGCTATATATATGTATGTATGTATATATGTATTTGGGCATGTAATCCCGACAGAGTTATAAGTTATTGACATTTGAAAAAACGTTCATGAAAGTATGTTTCGAACATAATATCCGATCGGATATCATTTTTGAAACATACTTTCATGAACGTTTTTCACATGTCAATAATATATATATATCAAATATGTGGTGCAGTTCAATTTATATTACATGAATCACTCAATGATTCATGTAATATATATATATATATATATATATATATATATATATATATATATATATATATATATATATATATATATATAGTGTTTAGGCGTAGAAGATCATTATTCAAACATATATTGCTAAATATAACAGACAAGGAATGTCTGCTGTGTTTTAGCATGAACCATCACAAGCGTCGTATAATGGCCTTAGTTTCAAGAGAAAATAAAGACAAAAGCTGTCCAACATTTGGATATTTCTTTATTATATTGGTTGTCGATAAAAGATTTCGGCTTATATGAGCAATCATCAGAGTGATTATATGGACATTAATACATAGATGTTCATCATCAAAGATGCCATCCTCTTATGTTTACATAGGAGTTTGCTATGCAACGATAACGGTCGCCGAATAGCAGACGCAGGTCGTAAATTCATAATGCGGGTCTATGGCGTCGTACATGACCACGTGAGAGAAAGAAATATTATCAGCAGAATCATATCTTTAAATGTATTGTAATATGTTGTGACTGGTTTGAAATGTAATTTTGTCGAAATATATATATATATATATATATATATATATATATATATATAGTTAGTTTAGTAAAAAACTAGGTAATCCGTATGGGAAGACCCAATGAGGATAGAATCCAGAGAGCTCAATGTAAATCAGAGCTAATAATTTAAATAAAAATAGATTACTTTAAGGTTCCATATAATAAATTATTTCACCACAGCCCTTCCAAAGGACAGTGGATCATCAGATTTATTTCCAAAATTGGAAATAAATCTGATGATCCACTGTTCTTTGGAAGGGCTGTGGTGAAATAATTTATTATATGGAACCTTAAAGTAATCTGTTTTTATTTAATATATATATATATATATATATATATATATATATATATATACATATATATATATATAGTGGACTCTCTCGTCGGTTTGACAACTTAATTGATTCAGTTAAGAAACTTTGTGCGATACTCTTAAGTGGTACTTAAGACCGGCTTACAAGGGAGGTTGCATATAGAGTATGAGTGATGATTGTGGGATGAGATCACTGTTACATTGGCTGCCCTTTTAGATCTTGCTCTCGATTCTTGAAGATGATTCAGACAAGCAGATTGAAAACTGCTGAGTCCACTAAAACACATTGATCTCCATTATATATATATATATATATATATATATATATATATATATATATGGGGGGTGAATACATATGTAGCTACGAGGGTCGACTGGAAAGTTCCCAGGCTGATCAAGATATAACTATAAGTAGACACAACATTTAGTAGACTAGAAGACATGCCTTCCAAGGTACCAGAATACAACATCTGGCCGACCCTCTGTTCAGCCAACCCTCGCACATTATTATATAAAATTGTATTCATGTAAAGAAAATAGCATTAAAATGGATGGCAACACCTTAAAGGATGATGCCGTCTTAGACGTGGATACATGTTTATTTTTACCAGCAAGAAAGTATAGAAAGAAGAAAAAATAGAAAAGTTTAAATCAAAGTAAGTGCTCTATAGCATTCAATAACAACGCAACGAACGCATTTTTCTTTTACTTGTGTTCACCAATTAGAAGGCCCAAGTATCACTCAAAGTAGAGTGTTACTGAATGAGGTCTGTGATGCGAACGTAAGAGAAGGAAGTAGGTTGCGAATATTACGAATATATGGTGGGCAGATGGATATATTAAGATTCTAGTGTTCGGGGAAGCATGAATGCGGGAGCTTTCTCAGTGGCGCTCACCGTTCTTAGAAGAAAAATACGTAGAATCTGTGTGTGATTTTGTCTACAGGGCTGAATCTCGCTCATTCACTGCGAATTCCGTTGGTTAGAGCAGAGTGTCTACAGACAAAGTATCAAACTTGTGACGAAGAAGAGAAACACACGTAAATGAGTGTCCCAGATAGACAAACCCAGTACGCACTGTCTGCCGTCTTCCTTGACCACTGTTATCGCATTACATTATTTATATTATACCTCAGTTTATATCACAGTGCAGCATGTGCATGCTAGAAGATAATAGATATTCTGATAAAATTATCTTCAGCCATTTTGTGATTTATTAACACTTATACGATTGTCCGGTCTGCGTCTAAAATTGAAAGGATGGCGCAGGCTGCGATTAGTTTCAGTGTGGAAAAAAATCTCATTGCAAGCAGAGATGCGCAGTTTGTTATTTTTTTGTTCAGTTCGCACATTCCACGAAGGTTCGGCCTTCGATAGTCTGGATGGTTATTTTGGAGAACAGCTGTTAGACGAGACGCGTCAGTAGTGTTTCCATGATGGCATGATCAAATGAATCTTCTGAACAACCATGCAGTAAAAACGATGTAAGAGGAAGAAGGCAATATGATATTGCAGCAGGTTAATCCCGGTCGACATGATGTCCGTGTTACTCAACATGGTCTGCAGGATATTTGACTGGCAACCTGGCTGGCACGATTGCCAGAACTTTGCCACATTGAGCATTTGTGGGACATAATGAAATAACGCCTGACTCGCCCAGTTAATCCAATTACAACTCTTGTTGTAATGCGTCAAGAGGTGTAAAAGGCCTGGAATAAAGATTCGCACAATTGTATTTGCAATTTGCACCCTCATATCCATGCAACATCATATATATATATATATATATATATATATATATATATATATGTATATATATATATATATATATATATATATATATATATATATATATGTATTTCCTTAGCAACTGGAAGAATTTAGATAACGTTTTCTAAATATTTTTAATATTACAGTTTTCCTATTGTCTTTTACATTTATAAATATTGTCTTTTTCTACAGGTTAACTCTGAGAAATTGTTCATATATATATATATATATATATGTATATATATATATATATATATATATATATATATATATATATATATATATATATATATGCACATTTCATTAAAAACGACTGACGTTTTTAATGAAATGTGCATGAAAGAAGCATTGCTGCCTAAATACGCATATATATATATATATATATATATATATATATATGTATATATATATATATATATACGTATATGGAATCTGAGTACTGTTGAAATACACATCCACTTATTTGGGGAGGGGTATTTGTCTGTATATGGGATCACTAATAACGCGTACTGATCACTTATAGCACGTAATGGTCTGTATATGTGATAATTCGCTAGGTACGTTTGTGTTCAATACAGGCATTTTTGTCAAGAGTTCCTATGAGTGGTTGAAAAATTACGAAACTGTGAGTTGATCTTCGATAAGTATCGAATGTTTTCACTGCTAATTTAGTAATACCTTGATATATAGTGGTATAAGTATTGAACTTATTTATATTCTAATAATAATAATAATAATAATAATAATATATATATATATATATATATATTATAAATTAATAGATTTAAAATATGGTTTTACCGCTACACAGTGATAACCATGTTTCAGAAATGGAAGCTAAATCCCCTGAATTTAATTTTGTTATTAAACCAAAGACATTAGTTCCATTTCCTCATCAAGCGAATTTTGGAGTAACTTTTTAAAATTTACGGTTGTTAACGGCACAGGAAAGATTCATAATTTGAGGGTTTCCAAGGTTACCGATAAATCCATTCATCTAGACAAGGGGTGGTAGAGGGTTCAATTTTTAATTTTCCTTGTATCAGTTAATAGTTACATTTGAAAGCGGGGTTATGTTTAGGGATGGGTAGGGATGTATCTTTTAACAAATTCTGACATCCGCTAAATTCATGTCATCTGGGGTTTTTTCTAACGGCAAAAATTCTTATGGTATTTTTTATATATATTGTGAGATAGTGAGACATAGAGAGATACTGGGAGTAAATCTCTAACCAGCGCACAACGAACACTTTTTTCTTTTACTTCTGTTCACCAATAAATGAGTTTCTTCAGGTGTGGAATATTTGGCTTGATGTTGATTAGAATATTGTAAATGAACATACTAAAATTGTCTGCAAGGTTCCGAGGAACACCATTTTAACCACATAATGCTACGATTCTTACAGACCGTCAAACCACGTCCGTCGCAGTTTGTATATATTTAATTATGCAAATATGGTATATACAAATATGAAGTTTGGTTTAACACTTCATATTTGTGCTTTAAATGCACGCACGCACGCGCGCGCGCACAGACACACACACACACACACACACATAGTTCTTCCCTGTGAACGACGCACATATACATATACATACACATGCGCATACGCACACACACATAAAGAGATACAGGTAGAATATTGTCGGAGTGTAAAGAGATAAGGAAATTAGGAAAAGGAAAAATAACCACGTCATTCTACACATGTCCATATACGCACACGTACGGAGGTTTACGCACACATATGCACGTACAGGCGCGGATGCACACGCATAAACACTCAGGCCCGCGCGCACACACACGCATACACACGCACACACAAAGAAGAAGAAAATCAACCTAACGCCAATAAAAAGCTCGTAAATTATGTTTTTAACTTAATAAAAAAATAACGAAAATGAGAAATTCGCCAGACTGGTGATAATAGCAAAAAAATTAGATTAATTATTTATTATAAAAAATTTAAAACTTGTAACCTTATAGTTAAAAATAATAATTCACCTCCTAGAACAAAATTAAATAGAGCAAACATTATTTACGAATTCAAATGTCCATTAAGGAATTGTATTCCTCAAGAATCAACTTTCGTAAATAATTATATAGGCCACACTACAAATCGTTTAACACGCAGATTAACCCTACACCTTTCTGACAATAGCTCAATTAGATCTCATTTAAATATTCATGGAGACCTACCGGACACTATTCGGAATATACTTGTCGACAACACTAATATAATAGCATCATCCACTTGCAAAAAAAGGCTAAAAATAATGGAAGCCTTACTTATAAAAATAAGCAAATCAACACTTAATAATATTAACTTTGAACATGGACATAATATCTTGACCGTGTTTTGAAACAAAAAAAAATGAATCACTTTATAAAACATACACATAACACACTATTTCTAATTCTAACAGTTGAAATATAATCCTTGATAATGGCTAAATGTATAGCCGAAAGCGCTCGGAAAAAAAGAACTTTCGGACAATTTTTATATAATTTATCCTCTGAAAAGAAAAACTTTATTAGATCGCACGAGAAATTATATAAAAAACTAAATAAAAGCACCTTGTCAGTCGTTTTTAATGAAATGTGCTTGAAAGAAGGATTGCTGCCTAAATACACAAATATATATATATATATATATATATATATATATATATAGAGAGAGAGAGAGAGAGAGAGATAGATAGATAGATAGATAGATAGATAGATAGATAGATAGATAGATAGATAGATACTCGCGACAGATTCACAGAGACAGAAAAAATACAGGAGCATTTTTGAGTAGATAGTTAAGCAGATTTCTACTTATAAGCTAATGAAAAACGTCTTTCTGCATAAATCCACATTTGTAGTTTGCTAACCGGATTCTGTTGTTTACCCATTTCCTGACATTCAAATGCGTATCCGATATGGCATCAACACATATGCAGTAAGGTACAGTCTCACACGCATATACAAACACACACACGCACAAACATACAGACGCACACACACACACATATATATATATATGGCATATACACTTGTCTGTAAATACAAGCTCACATACTTTCAGGATCGCATTATAGTTTTATCTCAAGCTAAAGTAATAGAGCATAAAACTATCCCAGCAAACCCTCCATCGAATGAGGGTTTGCTTTGGAGATTTGGCTAACACTACATTCTTTCTTTTTGTTAAAGGATTTGTCAGATTCGGCAAAATGAAAGCATGGTACGCTGTAGAATTTCTACTCTCCTCCTTTGATGTAGGAAATGTTGCAACATATGAAAACAGTGCTGCATTGTTTGAACAATTTGATCTACCATCAACGATATTAATTTGAGAGAGGCGCTGCAAACTTAGCAGCTGAACTTGGAAACAATTATTCGAATAGTCGTACTGGGATGCCTCATGTCAACCCATAATAATATCCGAATTTAAGCTCATAAAAATATCAAAAACCAGTGTTTAATTAGTTATTTAATGATTAACATTAACCTCTTTTCAGTAACTTACAAGCCTAGTGAACAATAACGTAGAGTATTAAGGTGTTGGTCTCTAATGTTTGGCGAAAATAATTGTAAGTTCAATCACTGGGCCAAGCAGTGGGTACTCGCTGGAAATGGCATAAACAATAGCTGAGTAGTGCTAAAAAGAAATAGACGAGATAACTCAAGATATGTTCAGCGGAACGAGAACAGTCTACCCTCATATATTAAGTAGAGATAACGGTTTTAGTTCGAAATTCCCTGACGGTTAACCGGATTGATAAGCATGATGAAGGCCGGAGAGTACAACGGCCGAAACGTTTTGATATTAGCAACAAAGATGAGAACAATTTCCCGCATGTAAATAACTTACAATAATACTTTATGATATTATTTTTGATGAAGTCTTCGTTTTGGTGGGAAATTAAGAGTGTGTAGTATTTACTAAAGTTTTAAATGCTAGTCCAAAAGGATGGTTCCTTAAACTTCGGGAGATGTGGAAATCAGATGAGATATATATTGAGAGTATAAGGATGGATGGATGTGTAATTTTCCTAGCCAAGGTGACACACTTTTCATATGTTATCTTTGCCATATATAGCTCTGGTTTAAATTTACTAGAATTATTTTGTCACACTTTGACGCGTGTCCTCACCGTATTTAGTATTGTTGAAGTTATCGCTAACATTATTTTCCAGATTTGCAAACTCTACGTTTGGTTCAATTTCGCAAACCAATCGATGAAATTTGAATAAGCTGACTTGTTTGGAAAATGTTTTGTCAAAAACCCTAATTTAAGGTTTAATAATTTCTTTAATTTAATTTAATTACGACTTCATGGCAAACAATATTTTAAAAGAAAATTTCTTTTTTTCCTTTTTAACATCAAAGAATAACTTCTCAGGAACGATCATGCTTTAAGGGTCATTTCTTAAAAGTACCGATCGTTCGTTTCTCGGCTCCAATGCTAAGATCACGGTGTAGGATCTGTTCTCAGATTACTCGCTGGACGATCGCTTATGGGGCTGAGATTCGATCTCTGATACAGGCCGGTTGCAGGGATTCGTCCCTGCGCTGGTAGTATCGCAGCTACGTCTAGCTATGAGCAGCTTTGACAAGCTATGACCAGCTAAGACTAGCTATGACCAGCTAAAGACCAGTTTGGACAAGCTAAGACCAGCTAAAGCCAAAGCACTGCGGCCCGGGTGAAAACTCGGGTCCATTCCCCCTCCCTTCCCACGTTAAACCCCGACCTTGTGTCACAACCTGGCCCTGTGGGAGGTCAAGTAAATCCAAAGGCTAAGATCACAGTGTAGTATCTGTTCCCAGATTACTCACTGGACGATCGCTTATGGGGCCGAGATTCAATCTCTGATACAGGCCGGTCGCAGAGATTCGTCCCTACGCTGGTAGTATCGCAGCTACGTCTATCTATGACCAGCTAAGACCAGCTAAAGACCAGCTATGACCAGCTAAAGACCAGCTTGGACAAGCTAAGACCAGCTAAAGCACTGCGGCCCGGGTGAAGACTCGGGTCCATTCCCCCTCCCTTCCCACGTTAAAAACCGACCTTGTGTCACAACCTGGCCCTGTGGGAGGTCAAGTAGATCCAAAAGAATAACTTCTCAGTATTTTTTACAGCTGAGCAAGCAACATACAACTAGCCATGCATAAATATTTCTTTCTGGAGCCAAATTCTAATTTTTTAATATTTTTGTATGTGATTTGTTTATAGGTCTCGCAAACAGGGCGAACTGGAAATTGGATTCTGGTATATATAAATATTTAAGGAAAGGCTATGTAAAAAACAATATTGCATTTTTATTAAATAAGTATTTGTTATTTCAATCACTAAATTGTTTTTAAAACAGTGGGAATATTTTTTATGTTAAATAATAAAGCATTTAATGCTTCCAAAAAATGAATGAAAATTAATTGTACTAAGCTACGCACCCTAGTAAAACCAACTGTACTTTGTACTCCCTTACCTGTTTGCACTTTCCTCCAAAAATTGGTTTCAATCAGTCAATGACTATTTTGGAGGGTGTGGAGGACAGACGGACTAACGGAAGTCACAGAATTATATATATATTCCGGGCAAGGTGCGAAGACATAGGCCTATAACATCCAGGTGTTCGTAAACTCACGAGTGTGCGATTGGTGAGCACCTATTAAATTCTGTTACTTGCAGGAGAGACTATTCTCCAGACTTCTTTTCTCTCAAGCACAGGGGTAGGGCGAGAATGCATTTAGACATCCTGGAGTCTTTTATTATTAACATGCAACGTCCTGCCCTGTGTAGACAATGGGAGATGAGGTTGGCCCTATTCGGGGAAACTACTGTTTGACTAGGAACATAGTAACAATCCCCCCTACCTTATATGCCTATTGGGTAATTGATTTCTTAATATCAGTTGTTGATAAAAAGTTTTATCAGCATCTTTGTTTTATATTGCCGACGATTCCGCTTCTGAATATGTGTCGGCCGAAAGGCGCCTAAAATCCTCTTCTTAAACGAGATACTTTTGTATCTATTTTAATAATAAAAATATGATCCTTGTCCTTAAAGTTATATATATATATATATATATATATATATATATATATATATAAAATGTTGATGTGCATTATCTCTCTGTCTCTTTATATATATATATATATATATATATATATATATATATATATATATATATATATATATATAAAGAGAGAGAGAGAGAGAGATAATGCACATCAACATTTTGACTGATCAAACTGTGTCCACTTTCCTTCAAAGTAATTTTTAAACGCCGCTATAGCTATCAATCGCTGCTGCTATTGTAACATTGACTGTTAATGGTAATATTGGCTTTCATTGACCGAGCAGCCAGTATTTACAAAATATTTCTCTTAAAATAATTTTTCAGGAAAATAAGTTTCTCGAGTCCAGTAGCTGTTATAGCTCTTTCCAATACTGATTGAAAGTTTCCTTCCTAAACTTTTAAACGGAGTAGTGTGGAATGTCAAGTTCTTGACTATGTCATTATGTTCTCTCCCAGTTACATGTGCTATCCTTTTTAGTTGTTGCTGCTGTTGGTAGCTCTCATGTGATGTGGATTCTGTAATAGATAGATAGATAGATAGATAGATAGATATGGTTATATTAGCCATTTCTCTACAAGGAAGCATTTAGCAGTCATTGGCCGAGCAGCCAGTACTGCTTTCAGTTGAAATTTATAAATCCTTTCTCTTAGAACAATTATTGAAGAAAACAGGTTTCTCAAGTCCAATAGCTGTTATTGCTCTTTCTACTATAGGTGGGAGTTTTCTTCCTAACCTTTATTTGACGTAGTGTGGAAAGTGACATCTGAAACTCGTCATTATGTTCTCTTTGAATTACATGTGCTATCCATTTAATTGTTGCCGCTGTTGGTAGTCCTCATGTGAGGTGGTTTCTGTTAATTTGTACAGTTCTTTGCGATTCTGTAGTACTAGTCTTGAATGTTCATAGTAACTTAAAGAGAACCACAAAAAGGCCATCCTGCCGAACTCTTGCCAAAATGTTCCTTGTAGGAGGTTTATTTGAAATTGTATTTTATCATCTTAGTTTCCATCAAGCTATTGTCCACATAGCTTTATATTCTCATGACATTTATTTTTCATATCCATCTATTAATATGTTTATAAACTGCAACAAGAATTCAGGAAGACACAAAGAAGATAAGGTATCAATTCTTACTTTATGGTTGGCGCTATCGAATCGTATGGCACCTATTTAGCATGTTTAAGTAATTTTACAACTTGCTGCAGTTGACACATGATGCTACCGCATTTACAGAACGTCAAAACACGTCCCTCACAAGTTGTATATATTTAAGTTAAAATGCAAATCTGTATATAAATGGTTGGCCGCTTTTATCCGAGGATGCCCGTCTACTACAGCGGCTAGATAATCCCTGTTCCAAACGCTAGCATAGTTGTGTTTGTTCGAAACCCACAGAACCCGCCCGTGGTTTATGCTGCCCCTCTGCTGAGCGGACATTAGTTACATTTTCTGGGAGAGCGCGCGTTAACTAGCGTGATCAACACTGAACATGGCCGGCACGCTCAAAACTTCGGTCACGATGACTTGCGATTCGGGATAGCTATCTTCCCAAAGAGTTCTGCCTACCAAATTTCACGCACAAGGCATGTGTCAACCCGTGGTATGGTTTTTCAGGCACTTTCCAAAGTATGCTGCACACTGGGATCGCCCACCCCAAACGGATAACATCAAGGAGTCACCTTCCCGACAAATCCACCGTGGTGACATTGGAACACGGGTCTCACAAACGTTGTAACCACTCGGCCACATG
The DNA here is from genome assembly GCA_964036315.1 of Acanthosepion esculentum. Classification (NCBI taxonomy): domain Eukaryota; kingdom Metazoa; phylum Mollusca; class Cephalopoda; order Sepiida; family Sepiidae; genus Acanthosepion; species Acanthosepion esculentum. The sequence goes on along the minus strand of OZ038503.1, from coordinate 51,605,194 downwards.
CCCATAAATATGTGTATATACAAACGTTGAAACACACTTCATATTTGTGCTTTACATCTATCCGTATGGAGTTGAACCAGACATCATTCTCTACTGTGATACAAATGATACTTGTTTTATATTGCTTCATTCTCTACTGTGATACAAATGATGCTTGTTTTATATTGCTTCATTCTCTACTGTGATACAAATGATGCTTGCTTTATATTGCTTCATTCTCTACTGTGATACAAATGATACTTGTTTTATATTGCTTCATTCTCTACTGTGATAAAAATGATGCTTGTTTTATATTGCTTCATTCTCTACTGTGATACAAATGATGCTTGTTTTATATTGCTTCATTCTCTACTGTGATAAAAATGATGCTTGTTTTATATTGCTTCATTCTCTACTGTGATATAAATGATGCTTGTTTTATATTGCTTCATTCTCTACTGTGATACAAATGATGCTTGTTTTATATTGCTTCATTCTCTACTGTGATAAAAATGATGCTTGTTTTATGTTGCTTCATTCTCTACTGTGATACAAATGATGCTTGTTTTATGTTGCTTCATTCTCTACTGTGATACAAATGATGCTTGTTTTATGTTACTTCATTCTCTACTGTGATACAAATGATGCTTGTTTTATGTTGCTTCATTCTCTACTGTGATACAAATGATGCTTGTTTTATGTTGCTTCATTCTCTACTGTGATACAAATGATGCTTGTTTTATGTTGCTTCATTCTCAGTAGAACAACGTGTCCGAAGACGAAATTGTTTTCACCCGATAAATCATAGACGATCTATTTTCAGAAATTTGAAAAGTTAATATTTCGTCTTTTGTATGACGATAAACTACATCCGGCCGCGTCCTGGTTACGACGTTAAACTGCATCCAACAGCAAGGCCTCTGATCAGGAGGTTTTGAGGAAGCGTGGAACCAACTCTTAATTGCTGGTGTTCCCAGGTCCACCCTGACCCGGGGTGGTAGCACCTGTTGGGGTCCCAGCTATGGGAAAATAGTGAACTTCCAGGTCTTTTCCAGCACATTGAAACAATGATGTTGCCAACTACACTTTTTTTTAAACAATAATGTTGCCAACTATACTATTTGAAACAATGATGTTGCCAGCTATACGTTTTTGAAACAATGATGTTGCCAGCTATACGTTTTTGAAAAAATGATGTTGCCAGCTATACGTTTTTGATATATTTAGTAAATACTGGATCTGGCATTAAATAACCCATAGTGGTTGATATGCCATAAAACCACAAACAAACAAACAAACAAACAAACAAAAGTTAATATTGGTTTGACAGAACTTGTCGATATTATTCAACCAAACATGTTTGAACACACACGCAACATATATAAATATTAATTAACTTGTGAAATCGTCGACTATAAGCAATCTGGAACGATTGTTTTTCATACTTTGATTTTTCAGTAGAATGGCCATCATATAACGTTATATTCAAATAATGAATTGCTTGATCGCTATCAATCTCACTTAGTCCATCCAACCGTGGATTATCGTTCTCATGGAAAAATCTTTTAAAACCACTTCTCACGTGATAATCTGCAGTAATCTATCCACAAACTGCGCAAATACTTTTTTTAAAAATTTGAGTGGTGCTATTAGCTTTCATGCAACAAAAAGTATAACGTTATGAAAATGTTGCCTATTCGCTTCCATAATGTCAGAATCATTAAAAAAACATTCGCCAATTTTAACGAACTAAAAACGCACGTTAGGAACAAAAGTTAGTTTAAAATAAATACAGAAAACGAATTAACGTTTTGGATAACACAATATTATTTCTGAAAAAGCCATTAAAAATTTTACCGGACCAGAAAGACCGATGCCTAAATCATAATATTGATATTAGGCTCTCTCGTAAGTCTAAAATGCCAAAACTTCTGGCTGGTTAATCTTATTTAAAATCTTATGTAAACGGGCTTTTGTGTCAATTAAGATTTTGGGTCATTTTTCATATTGTTATTCATTGTATCTCTCTTAACTATCTTGACATGATTTCTTTCTGAAAATATTGTCAAGACAGCAAAGAAACTGTTCTAAATTTAAATAACAACTTCGTAATAGTCTTATGTTTAAGTTTTGATTATTTTTATACGCAAGATTAATTCTCTACCCTGTAGAAAATTTTAAACATCATTTTCCAATCACATTTCCTTAAATGAACCAAAGACAATATTTATAGAAACACTCGTGTACACCAAGAACTTTCGTCTTTGAAATTAAATTATTTACTTAGCACTTTTCTATGAATAGCCAGTTTTCGTTTAACTTAATTGCCGTGTGTTCTTGATTAAATTCCAGCTCAAGTGAAAAGAATTATTTTCGCTTTAGAAAAATTAAAACTGAATCTTTTCCTAAACTTTTTTTAGTAATTTCTTTCGTGTCTTTTCGTTTTGTTTTCTACACCTTGGTTGTCTGATCTTATGTTTAGATACATTGCCATTCTATTCAATAAAAATATTTCTTGTTTAAATTCGAAAAAGATTTAAATTATTTATCTTCTTAGTAAATGTTTTCCATATCACATAATTTAAGAAAATATTCATTTAACAATCCAGATTGTCTAATATGCATATTTTGTTACATTTTTTCACTGAGTAAAGGACTGAAGATCATAAAGGCAAGAAGTAAACAGAAGTCAACAGAGAAACAATAATAATTTATGTAGAAATAATCTACAGTGCCCAGTTACCGAGCCTATACGCCCTTCTTCAACAGTGCTTGCTTGGATATGTACACCGTATGCCGGATTGGAAGATTCCGAATGCCTTCTTGTGCGAGGAAGTGACCACCAGCAAGAGGACCAGTGGGTACGAGGGCAACTTCATCTTCGCTTGGCATTGAGATGCGGGAAGACGTCACCAACGATAGCTTACACTAGAGACGTAATTTACACCGAAGTCGGGAGAGGAGAGGAGAAAGAAAAGCTTGCCGCCGAGGAGAAGCGTGATCGACAGAACGAAAAAAAAAACAAAAAACAAAAAAACCCTCGGAGGAGAGCGTTTTTACATGCATTCATTACAGTCGAAACTATCACTCCCATGTGAACCATAAGAGATACTGCACTGCTATCAGAAGCTGAAGCAAAACTCTTTGGACGCAGATTCGAGGTTTCTTGAGACCAAACGGATGTCACACGAATCTACAGTATTTTCTTGTATCGAGAGCCGATGTAATGAATTCGTGTTCCTACTTACAATGAAGATAACAAAAGGTGAATTAAATAAATCATCTATAAAGGGATACAAACTATAAGAAAACTAAACGTGCGAAAATTAATGACCGTTCATTGTAGAATGTTATAGTTCAAGTTCCTTGTAACACGGTGAGGGTCCAAGGTAGAACCAATGGAGAATAACTCGAACACAGGTATGGAATAACACCTATATATTACAAACAGAAATATGTACAAAGAAGTAGAAGTAGTACTTCAGAAATTGTAGTTCAGAAGAATTGTACCCCATCTTAGTAACCTATTTGCAGTATAAACCGGTAGACATTTTTTCGAACCAAATATTGTTAGTAACGGCCGGTGATCCGTCTGTAGAGTAAAAAATCTACCATAGATATACCTATGAAATCTTGTGACTGCGAAAATAATTCCCAGAGCTTCTTTCTCTATTTGTGAGAAATTTTTCTCTGCTGGTTTTAGAGTTCGAGAAGCATGCGTGATGAGTTTTATTGTCCCATCCGGCATTTTATGCAGTATACACGCCTCGACTCCATAGGCGCCCGCGTTACTTGCTACAATTATTTCTAATTTAGGATCGTAGTGTGCCAAAAATAAATCCGAAGTTAACGTCCTAATTATTTTGTCAAACGTTTTCTGGCATTCATCTGTCCACTGCCAAACTTTTTCTTTCTTCAGAAGTTCGTTCAGTGGTGCGCGAAGTTTATGCATGTGAGGAATGAATTCCTGGTAGTAACTCACTAAGCCTAGAAAACTTTGTAATTCTGTTATGTTCTTTGGAACTGGCAATTTTTTTTATTGTCGTTGCCCTTTCAGGGTCTGGTAGTCTTAATTTCCTTCATAAAAAAATTGCACTTGTTTTCTTTTACCTTGAATCCATAGTTTTGTATTCTCTTAAACACCTCTTGTACGTGTTCCCAGTGTTGTTCAACATAGTATCCATTGTCTGTTGGAATATAGCCGGCGCGACCTTAATCCCAAATGGTAATCTTTGGTATTTGTATAATCCCTTGTGTGTGTTTATGCACAGTAATTTTGAGCTTTCCTCATCGACTGGAATTTGCAGGTACGCTTCACTTAAATCTATTTTTGAAAAAAAATTCCGCCATTTAATTTAGTGAATAGTTCTTCTGGACTGAGTAGAGGATAGTGGTAATCTTTTATCGCTGGGTTCAAACCCGTTGTAAAATCAGCGCATACTCGAATCTCTCCTGATTTCTTTTTGACATAAACCGTAGGTGCAGCCCATTGACTGTATTCTACTTCTGTCAATATGCCAGTGTTTTTGAGTCTAGCCAATTCTTGATCTATTTTTTCTATTGAGGAAAACGGTACGCTCCTTTTTTTTCTTGAAGATAGGTTGAAAGTTTTCTTTTATTTCTATACTTGCTGCCTTTTTTTACATCTTCCGAGACCTGCTGAAAATACTTCAGCGAAACTCGTTTTTAGTTTCTCTTTTAATTTATCTGCCTCAGTTGATAAACCTTTTATATTTTGGCAGTACGTACTTATTGGTAAATCCCAAAGTTCGAATTTTTGCATCCAGTCCGTTCCGAATAAGTTTTCTGTATTTCTTAACACGCACATTTTTAATTTTTTGGTAATTCCATTAAATGTCACATTTGTAATCACTTCACCCTCAAATTTTATTTTTCTCCCAGTTACCGACCTCGCAATTTTATCCGTTTTTAACATGGCAGGTTTGTTCAGTTTTCTCCATGTTTGTACGTTAATAATATTTAAGACCGAGCCGGAATCCAACTGTAGTCTGACTTTTCTGTTTTGCATTTCTACTTGTACGTATTTTCCTATGTTAGTCTCATTCGCTTGGTCAGTCCTCGTGATTCTTATTCTGCTTTTGCTTTCTCTTCTAGTTCAACAATGAGAACTTTTATGTCCTATTTATTTACATGATAGACAAGTTTTAAAACGGTATGGACAGTCTTTATACCAATGCCAAGTCCCACAGCGATAGCATGGACTGGGTGGTAGTTTTTTTTCTGATATTGACTTCTAGAAGTAGAAAATTTTGTTTTACCTGTTTTTGAGGAGGGAAAATTGTTTTGGTTTGTTTCTGAGGAGGGAAAGTTGGTTTGTCTTCGTACTTTACGTATGTGCGCGATGCCAGCTTCTTCTATATCTTTTGAGTCTTTCTTCAAACTGATGCATCTCTGGCAGTCTTCGGCTAGTTTTTGAAGTGTCAAATCTTGTTCACTCTCCAATTTTGTAAGGATTTTGCGTCTAATTTCCGCGTTTTTGGTTGAAACCAGGCCTTGGACGTATATTAAACACTTGAAATTGTCCGCGCTGAGTTCCGATAATTTAAAGTCATCACAATATTTGTTTACAATGGACGCGAAAGTTATGTAATCTTCGGTGTCCTTTTTTGTTGGGTTCAGACATTTCCATCTTTTGTGGAATAGTGAGGTATTAGGGCTGAAAAGTTCTGTTAACAATTTTATGGCTTCTTTGAAAGTTAACTCATTTGTTTTCCTCGGTAGGATATAATCTACGAATTTTGTATATTCGCATGTGCCTAATTTTCTTAGTAATCGACGTACTTTTCGTGCGTCTGACCAATTTTTGCAGTCAAATTCATATAGATCTTCGTACCTTCGGAAGTAAGTTGCAAAGGTTTTGTCTTCGTCGGGTGCATACGTGAAATCTTCGATAGTGCTCCAAATAGCGCCTTGTGAGAGAACTGTTTCATTCTTGAAATTTTGCCCTTTATTTGACATTACACGTAGCAATAATTCTTGTAATTCAAGATGTTTCTGTTCGTCTTTTTGTTGCTGTTCAAATTGGATTTTGATAAGTTCCACAATGGTTGACTTAAAATCTTCCATGTTAACGTAATTTTGTCTAAGTATTTTACCTTAGTGTAACCTGATATTCTGAAACCTGTGTACGTAAAAAAAATTCTTTAGTTGCCAGTAAAATTGATGTCCAAAAAGAAAATTCTTCTTTTTTTATGTGTTCGCGTGGAACTTGTTTTTTTAAGAGTTTCCTCATCGACCATTGTTATGTGCGACGGATAGCAAAAAAGGTATGTCCTCCGCGTAGAGAGTTCGTTTTTCTTTTGGGGTTTCCTCGTCGCCACTTGTTATGGTCTAAGTTCCTTGTACCACGGTGAGGGCCCAAGGTAGAACCAATGAAGAATAACTCGAACACAGGTATGGAATAACACAGATATATTACAAACAGAAATATATACAAAGAAGTAGAAGTATTAGTAATGACTATCAGATTTGGTTAGAGTGAACTATGTTGTCTCGACAAGTATCACTATTCCAATGTTCTTACAATAATCCTCTCTGCTCCCTCTTGAGGCGCAGTATTTATAATGTCCGGAATAGTCCATTATTATTATGGGTAAGTTCCCATAACATAGAAGAAATTCAGTCATTGTGATTTCTGGCTATTCGGCATTGGAAACCAAGTATAAATGAAGCTGTCTGTTTAAAGCGGTATTTCATCGTTGCTCCGGTAATATCTGGGACAATAACCAAAGAAATCGATCAATTTCTAGATTATCCACAGTAATTGAATTGCAAGCCCTATCCGAGTGGGGATATACGGATTATTGAAAATGAATTAACCAATAAATGATGAAAGAAATTTGACTTCTATCCATTGCCTAATTATTCTAGAGGTCTGAGCTAATAATTAGGGCGCTAAAAATTTCTCGAGAATTCTTGGTTTAGTGAGCATCAAAATAAGTTGATATTATTAATACCTGTTTTAACACATAAGTCGATGGTGTCAGAATGGAGTATAAAAAACCTGAAGTTACAGAGATCGTGATAAATAGATAAGGTTAGTAAAAAGACGAAAAAAAAAAAGAAAAGAAATGAAACTGACCCCCTTATTAAGCACGAGTGAGTGTCTGTTCCCATACGCGAATGTAATGTAAAATTAAAATATTCTTTGTATTACTCTGTTTCACTTTATTACGCAAGGTGTTTCATTTACACTCAGCTTATGGGGCGCACGAAGAATTTATCGTAGCGGTCAGCGTTTCAGCGATTCCTATCATTATCAATTCTTGTACATATGGGTAAATAACAGTACGAAAATAATCTGATCCTTACTGAATAATTATGCGGATGATACAACAGTTTATAGGAGCACCTCCCAAAATCTGGATGACCAGAACCTTTACAAGAGCTAGATTAAACAAAAAACAAATGAAATATTGCTGCCATATCTGGGCTGGAGTTGACCAATAAATAATGTAAATAGTGTACATAATACCTCATCTCAGAAATATAGACATGTATATAGCCTTTATTTATATATGTATAATAATGTATAATATATGTATATAAAGAAAATGTATCAATATACGATAGAATCCCTCATATCCTGAATCCCACATATGCGGTCATGATTTTGATGTGTATATTTAGATAATTGCGTATGCTTATTTCACCTTAATGGCTTGTATTGGTGCAAAAGATGATGGGAATAAGAGGAAAAGACAAACTTTGGAATTATCGCAATATACGATAGAATCCCTCATATCCTGAATCCCACATATGCGGTCATGATTTTGATGTGTATATTTAGATAATTGCTTATGCTTATTTCACCTTAATGGCTTGTATTGGTGCAAAAGATGATGGGAATAAGAGGAAAAGACAAACTTTGGAGTTATCGCAATAGGTGAAAAGTTTAAACTGACTAGACGTTGGTGAAATTTTATAGACACTAATGGCTGAGTTCATATAGGAAAATCAACATTGTATAATATAAAATCTTCCAAAAAAATATTCAGACTGTCATAATGAACAAGGAAATAAAAACAAAACATGATTGTGATGAAACCTGGACTGAAATTGAAAAAGTTATTGAAAAGGTTGTCAGTTTTATTGGAAGAAAGCCAGCATGCGACTATGACGACTGCAATAACGCATGCAGAGTTAAAAAGTGTCTTTCGTTTAAAAAATTTCAAGAACAACAGTAAAACGAAATGCGGAAAAAGTTGAGAATGACATTAGAAGAGAAAGTATCATCATAGAACAGCGATTAAAAAATCCTCGTTACATTATTTGTTTTGCATACATTGCATACTTAATTTAATCAATTTTCATTAACATTACATAATTTATTTCTTTTTCCTTAAAATCAATTCCGTTATATTTCACTCGCCATTAGCTTATTTTGTTTACTATAAAACATTAAAAATAAATGTTAAACCTGATTTAAGTTCTCTTATTTTAATCTAAATATTGAGGGGTCTCCTCTTTTTACACAAATAGACTCACCCGAGGTATACATATACTACTACCAGTGAATACCCGAACAGTCGAGTGAAGGAGTCGAGACGGAACCACAGAAGAGTAGTAGTAGAGTAAGTCACACACAGAGACGGCGGCAAGAGCCACAGTTAGCGAGCACGTAGACTTAGTAAGGAGTCGTACCGCAATACTTCAATACCAACACTGTATACATATTAGTGCTACTAACCCGCATTCCTGGATCTACTAACCCGTATTACCAGTTTGTATTATTACGTTAATACATTTATTTTCCTTATCCATTCCTGGCGTTTGTCATTCATTGATATCGGATTCATCCCGGAATCCACAACACTAAATATAACCCCTCATATCCGGACTTCATAACCAATTCCTCATATCCAGAAGGCATTCTTAGTCCGGTTGTCAGGGATTCTACAGTATATGAAGCCCATATATGTATATATATATATATATATATATATATATATAACATATATATATATATATATATATTAATGCTAATTAATATATAAATATATATTATTACTTTATATATAAATAAAACACACACACACACATATATATATATATTAATGCTAATTAATATATAAATATATATTATTTCTTTATATATAAATAAAACACACACACACACACACACACACACACACACACACACACACACATATATATATATATATATATATATATATATATATATATATATATATATATATATATATATATATATATATATATATATGTCGGCTTTATTTATATATGTATATATACTCCGTCCAGAAATGATATATACATTACGATAATAATTGTTTTATTGTTGAATCAGGCGGTTCGTGCTCACTGCATTATATTCTACATGAAGGTTTTAGTCACAGCCATTGTTTTATTCGAGTATTAGTCATCAAATGAATTTAAGTTTATCATTAAAGCTTATTTCTTGGTGCGCATCAAGTAGAAAAACACTTAGGAATTTCATCATTTTCTGTTAATCTATCTCATAATTTCTTAAATCTTTTAATGATTTTCTGAATATAGTGAAAACTTTTAGAAAAATAATGTGTTTATAATTAAACCTAATTTTATTCTTTGTTAAGGGAGTACATTAAATTTTGAATAGATTGAATAATCAACTATAGATCAAATATGGATCGGAATTCGACGGACAAAGAGAAAACGTTTATCAATCTAGCATGTTACACTTTTATTAAAACTTCATCAGAGAATGAGATATGAAAATAGAAGAAAGACACTCTGGCATTTTCACTTTTGTGTTGTTTCATTTTCATTGATTAATCATGTGTCACGTGCATTCGACTTGTTAAACAAACGTTAGTGCAATTTGTTACATTCCGAATTCAAGGAGAGGGATTGAATATTATATAGCGAATATTTCAGAAAAAAGTTTTTTTAATTTCGATTTAGGCTTCAGATTAATTGATATAGCACACACACACATATTTTCTTCTAAGTAATTAATGGATTTTATTTATAATACAATATTATTTCGTATTAATATGAACGTTGTATTGATTGGATACTAAAGTAGACATTCCAGTTTTCTAAACAGTGCAATTCAACGTCTGCCGATTTGGGCTGTCGAGAGTCTTAATGAAAATGTGCGTTTCGCCTGGCTTCAAATCTATTCCCTCTTTTATCGGTAAAAAATATGCTTGTGACAAAAGTGTCCTTTAGACCTCTTAGATGCGAAGGAGTTAACAGCCAAGCAAGGTTCAATTACCGCTTTGAATAAATTCCCATCTTGTTTTGTTTGAACCTTTCGAAGGCGATGTCTAATAACTTAATTTTCGTAGCAGTAACATAAACCAAGAAATTGCACCTTGCTTTTCTGTGAAGTCTTTTGTGACTCAATTTCAAGTTCCGATTCTCTCTCATTCTAGGACAACTTACTGCTTCACAAGTAAATTGAAACAGATTATTTTTAAACGATTAATGAGGAGCGTCTATCTGGAAATAAGCCATGATGGCTTAGTTAAATAATTAGAACTAAAAAAATGAATATTATGGGGTGGGTCCAGAGTTGCCAGCCTGATATATTAAATGGAATGACACGTACAGGCAAATGAAAATACGTTTTCATACATATGCATAAATATATCAACGTGAGGATTCAATTTGTAATCATGACTAATGAAAATAACGATTCCAGAAAAAGTATTTGCAAACGTTTATTTAATTTTTAATTTATTTTCTTGCTTTTCCTGTTTCATTTCTTTCCTTCGCTTTTTTTTTCGTTCATATATTGTCTTTTATTGTTTCTGTGCTTCTTTTTCATGGTATTCCCTTTTGTTTCTTTTTTATATTTTTACTCTTAGATTCTGCGACCAGTTTTCTTTCGTTCTTACCTTGCCTTTATAGTTCGTTTTGTTTCCTCTTGCTTATCTAATTCTAAATCATGAAAATAAATGACTGTTTTATTTTCCCCGTATAAGTTTTTTTCCTTTCTGCAGCGATTTCGTCATCATTTTTAGACGGTCTGGCACGTACCGACAAAAAAAAAAAAGAAAAAAGAAAACAAATACACCTTCATACATATGCATCTACATGGAGGAATCAATGTATAAATAAATATATAATAAAAGTTACCATTCTAAAAAACAAACTCAAAAAAGCTATTTATATACGTGTATTTACTTTTTAATTTCTTTTCCATTCTTGCTTTCTTTCTTTCTTTCTTTCTGTCGATTCTGCTTTATTTATCGATTTTCCACAGACATCTTTTTTTATTTAAATATTTCGATAATGGTCTCCCTTGCGATGGTTCTGTTACTTAACCCGATGAGAAAGTTGAAAGAGGGTGGTGCGGCATGAGCCCTGTTGGAGTGCGGTGTTCCCACAAATAGCAATTATGCACCTGAATCCTTGAAACTGCTGTATCGTGGGAAACTGATGATTTCCTCAAAGATCAAATGGTCTTTTAAATCTCTGCAGGCGATTCAGACCTTAACGTATTGGGATATTTTCTTGCTTCTCTTTACTTTCTGCGACATTTTATCACCCGTGAAAGTATGTGGTCAGATCTGACCTTCCCTACTGAATATGAAAAAAAAATTGGACGGAAATATTTTCTGCCTTTCCGTCCATTCCAAAAGCTAAAGTCAGTACTAAGACATAGGGACATCTGTTTCGAACAAAAAAAAAGTGTACTGGATTGCTATGTGATATCCTATTAGATGGCAGTGAATGCTGGACAATCTTCCCATGGAAGAAGATGCTACTGAAGGTAATAAAAATGTGCTTCTACAAAAAAATATGGAAATTTCCATGGAGGAAGAGAGTAAGCAACGAGGAAATTTTAAAGAAAAAGGCCATCCTGAGCATGACGATAAACTACATTTGACAGCAAGGCCTCTGATTGGGAAGTTGGAGGTTTTGAGGAGCGTGGAACCACCTCTTAATTGCTGTTGTTCCCAAGCTCAACCTAACTCGAGATGGTAGAACCTCTTAGGGTCCGTGCCATGGGCAAATAGTGAATCTCCCAAACCAAACACTATGAAATTATAAAAATACATTTTTATAGTAAAAGTACTAGCAATGTATATGTATATTAAAAACAATAACGAAAATTACATAATTATAGTAAAATGACCAACAATACATTTTTTTCACTATTTGAAGTCATCCAATTGCATTCAAATATATTTGGTTGAAGGCATAAATTTGTGTCCGGAATATTTGGATTTAGGCGTTGGATTTCGGCGTTGGATTTCGGGCTATTGAGATTGATTTACTGCTGAACGAAATTAACCAAACAAGCATCACGAAAGAACTCTTTCATGACAGTAATCCATATAATATCCGACAATTTCTTAAAGAAATCAAACTGTATTCCAAAATATAATTTAAACAAAACGTAAAACACACACATCACTCTAGTAATTCCCGTGCACTCTGTACATGCACAAAAGCTGAGTATCATTTACCATGTATTCAATTGTGAAAGCAGAATAACATATTTTTATTACTTAACGGGCTCCTAAGAAAAAATAAATTTCAGCATTAAATGTCTCATAAATAGTTAAACAAAGAAATCAATCAAGATCTCATTGTATTTTATTCTTTACTTCTTTTTCATAGCATTCGCTTTTTTTTTTAAAAAATTACACTTTCTTAAATTATTGAACCAATTTTATTTATTTATTTCTTATTTGGTGGACTAAAATTCGATTTTAGCCGTTTTATTTTCTTCTCTCAATTGATTTCTAAAGTATTTTGATTGCTTTAATTATATATAATCCTCTCTGATATATATATATATATATATATATATATATATATATATATATATATATATATATATATATGTATTATAATAATATTTTTAGTTTTTAAAAATATGATTCCTCCGCTACATAAGAGTTCTCATGTTTCAAAAGCGAGAGCCGAGACCCCTAACATAATTTTTTAAGTTATGAAGAGTTAAGGTGTCCGGACCCGCTTCCTTGTCAAGCGAGAATTTGGGAATAAGCTATCTTTTGGTTAGCTAGTGTTTACACCTTAACTCTTCATAACTTAAAAAATTATGTTAGGGGTCTCGGCTCTCGCTTTTGAAACATGAGAAGTCTTATGTAGCGGAGGAATCATATTTTTAAAAACTAAAAATATTATTATAATATAAGCTCTACTTCTGTATGGAGCACTGTCCTTTTGAAAATAAAGCTAAATATTAAGGAACACCGGATTATCTACCTAACGTGTTCTTTCCTATTTCACTGCACACCTGCATACATATATATATATATATATGTATGTATATATATTAATCGTTTCACCTAAGCAAGAGAATAAAGTCACTAAGATGCAAGGGGTTATTTAATGTGAGAGAATATGAGAAAACAACGCTATTAAGGAGAGAGAAGAATAAAGGGACAGGAATTAAGAATACAGAAGATAACGATTAACATTGCTTTCAAATATTTGAAGATCAAACTTAACTAGGAAGTAAGAAGCTTACGGTTACATTTCAACAATAAAATGATGAGACCTTATCGCTATATATGATTTATTATTATTTTGAGAGCCATTCTTCTTCTCCAAGTCTATCTATCTATCTATCTATCTATCTATCTATCTATCTATCTATCTATTTTCTACAATACATTCATTTTTATCAAAAAATACAAATAGGACTTGAAACTGAAAATCCTCTTTATTTCATTTATAATTTTTTTGTTTTTCATAATCTCTCATAGCTTTAGACAGCTTTCCTAACAAAAACTAAATAAAAAATGATATCCCCCTATAGACTAATAAAAACACGATACTCTCTCATACATAAAATTATCGTCATTCTCGTCTTCGGGTTTCACCGAGAGGGTGTGCGGCTTTGGAGTTTTCTCCAAATGTGGATTTTACTCGCGAGGAAGTAAAAGACTCACTCTTTTTATTTCCACGTGGACGAATGCTTCTACATTCTCATGCCATCGCCTGCCCCAACTATGTCTATTCTAAGCGCAACTGGATCAACCACATTTTTACATGTCGGGGGTAGTCACTAACATCCTGTGAGCCTGTCTGGGAGGTCATCATTCAGGTCAACCCGCTGATGCACCTGCTTTCTCTGATGGTCTGGTGTAACATTGAATGTAAACTCTATTGTAGCATAATTTGTGGTGAACCACATGCTACAGATAATTAAATTATTTGTAGACCTATTCGAAGTGGATATGGAGATAACTGTAGAAAGAAATTATAGACTTAACGAAAAATGAACACAGCAGTGTTAGTCAAGAAGTTATAGTATTGTTCAAAATCGATTCAACCTATTACAGTAAAATATAATATAATTAAAAAGCACAAACAATTATGCATTTATTTTGAGTTTTAACTATAGTATTTTAATGGTAACCGAAACAGAAATACCAACTTGCAAAACTGGAAAGAAGTAACAAGAGATGGTCCAATCTGGCGGCAAACTACTTTGACTACTTAGAATGTTTTCGAACAAGAACGATACATAAGTCTAGAGGACAAGCGCCAAAGATAGAAATATGACCAAATCTAATTAGGGTCTGCATCAAAGATCACGTGTAACCTTTGTGGACGAAATCTTCTGCAAAAATCGCTCTTAGCATTTAAAAAAAACCCAATTCACCCTAAGGAAGCCGATAATGTCAATAAGACGCAAGGCGCTACTGGGTGTGAAATAAAAATAAAATACTTTAGATGGAACCGGGACACAATCCTATTCAAGAAACAAGCGATAAAACTATCCTCCTATTCAAAAGACCTGGGAGGAGTGTAAACTGAATGATAGGTGTATCTATCTACTCCTATAGATACGGGAATTGCGAAATGATGAATAGAGCAAGGGAACGAAACACTCGGAAACGATGACTAACCGATAAGGAATAATTCAATCAATCTCATGACAATAAACAAGGGTTCTTCATAACTCCAGTTTATTTCAATCCTAAGAGAATGGAACTTTTGGCTGGTAATAATCATATATGTTTCTGAATTTCGTTTACATTTTTGCATTATTTTTTTTTGCACAAGATCGTTTATTTATTTTGTACGTAGTTGCCAATTGCCTTGAATCCTCACCCAGCTGAGCATCCAGCTGACACACACCAATTAATATAACGGGAAGAAAGTACTGTTTGGGAGTTTCGTTTCTCGGGTCAGAATTATTGTTCTTCAGTCAAAGTCCACAGGGCGTCTTTCATTCGCAATTTAATTTTCAGTATTAATTTTACATTTTCTATTACACGCCCACACACACACACACATATATATATATATATATATATATATATATATATATATATATATATATATATATATATATATATATATATAAACATACATATTTTTTTGACATACAACGTGTGTTAGCACGTACGATACCCTGTCTTCATCAGCCGCCGACCAGGGGTGATCTCACGGTTTCGGTGGCTATGGCGGGACCGCCACCCCAGGCGCCACCAGCAGCGTTGGCCACCAGGCAGGGTATGAAGAAAAGCTAATTGATCGTTCCTCTTTGTAAATTTTCGTAATGAAATAGATAAAACGATTGTTCCTCTTTGCCGCTTCTGTCCGTAATGAAAGTTCTTGAACGCGTTTGCCGTTATTGACGCGCTCGTAAAAATCGTTATCGACGAGTACGCAAATATTTCACTTGCGCATGTTAGTTCGTGATGTTGCGCGTATAATATTTCAGTAATCTTTGTTCTATTACTGGTCCAAACCACTCAAAGCAAACGTCGTATATTATTCTACAAAAGGAACTGACCTGTTGCCCTATGTGACCCATAAGATTGTTATTAATGATAAAAGAAAGCTCTTTGTCAACATTTGTCCAAATAGTCTTCTGGTTATCTTTGGGTCAATGGATTCTTGGTTTACTTAGAATTTCTCCAGGGTGCTGTCGCTCAACTATGGAATCCTGAACGCTGTGGGTGTATTCCAGATTCATAATCCCACCACTCGATTTACATTCTCCGATAGGAGAATTACGTTGTTTGCACCAGCGTGCCTTCTGGATACGTAAACCGCGTAAACCGTTAAATCTTCTGCCGCAATCATACGTTGTATCCGGGTCCATATCCAGGTCGTTTCCATTAAAATCAGTCTGATGGGTGACATATTCTCCCTCCCCGCTACAGTCACCCAGAAGGCATTCTGCGTCTCTTGTATTCTCCATGCTTTAATGTAAATTCTTGTCTTTCCAAGATGTCACTCCAACTTTCTAGAGGGTCACTTCGTCTTTCCAAAGAGTCATCTTGCTTTCCAGAGAGCCTTGGTAATCAATTTTTAACATACAACGTGTTATATATATATATATATATATATATATATATATATATATATATATATATGTATGAACATACATATATGGATATTGAAATCTATCTATCTATTACTCTAAACGCTATTTTAATTGGTACATGTGTTTGAGTTGATATCCAGGTTATTTTAAACAGCGAAGTTAATGTCAACTGGGCTAGAATGCGTTAGAGTGCACATCTCTATTTCTTGGCCAGTTGATATTAATTTCTATTTAATAACATAGATTTCAACTCCGGCACGTGTAACAACTAAAAACAACATCTAAGCTAATAACCGTGACCGATTAAAAATGATATCCATTAAAAATTAATATCTATCTATCTATCTATCTATCTATCTATCTATCTATCTATTGTTATTATAAACGCTCTTTTAGTGGGTATACGTGTTTGAGTTATTCCTTTTTTTATTTTATTAAACAGTGAAATTAATAACGTGGTATACTTTGGCTCAAAAATTGGTTTCCCTGACGGAAAAAAGGGCTGCAGAATCAATTACTGTCGAAAGTACTATTTTTCTTTAGTACGATTTCTTAATTTAAAACAGCTGTTATTGATTCCACTGTTTAAGGAAAGAAAAAAAAAAAACAATGATAGCAACTCAAACACCAACACACTAACGTTTACAGCAATAAGAAATAATGTCGGATACAAATCCTTCCAAAAACTACTTACTATCTATCTATCTATCTATCTATCTATCTATCTATCTATCTAGTTATTCAAATTCTGGAACATTTTACCAGGAATTTTGAAAGCTTTGGATAATGGATCATTAAGCACCTAACTGTATGAATGTGAGTTGTTTCTCATGACTTTAAATGAATAATTCAAGAAGCAAATCAATTATAGAGTAAGTGAATAAGAAATCTCGTCAAATATCGATAATTTATTTTAAGCATTTTCAAGGTGCTTCTCCGTCGAATATTGATTAGCATGTTAATGTAGCAGATCATTATCATTGTGCAGTGAGTTTTATCCTTCCTGGTTGCCTCATGTTCGTAGCCTTGTGCCAGCTAAACTTAACACAGACATATAACCATTTGCTGATTTCTTTTTATGTGTAATACTTAATAAATAGATTTTTATTTTTAAAATCATTTTTCCACTTAAAAATTCCTTCCATCGTCATTTCAGATCATGAAGGCAGAGAAAGACGTGCAAAGTTTGAACGCAAGTAGAAAAAAATGAGAAAAGTAAATTATTGATCCTTTGTAGTTTTACTTAATTTTAATCATTTTCGCTTATATTTTTTCCCAATGATTTCCACCGTCTACAAAACCCAAGAGCCATTCAATGTAAAGGATTAGAGAATAAGGGGCACAGTTTATGGAGGTATGGGAGGAAGGTAACTGTTAACCCTAGACGTTGTGAACAGGTTAAGATTGTAGTTATCGGGGAATTATCCTCTTGGGAGTCGGTTGAATAAAGCATGAGTTCGCGAGAAGAGGCCGCTTGAATGTAACTTACATCTCACCAATGGAATACGAAGGGAATGAAGGTGGTTCGCTATAATGTGCGTGATATGGCGGGTCTTAGCCGTGAAGGTGAGAACTGATGGAAATAAGGAATGTAGTTCCCCTGACCACTTTTCATAGAAATAGCGATGGAGCAGCAAGAGGCTTGCAACGTTTCGTCTGTGAAAAAAGGGTTGTGAACTGGAAAATAATTCATCGCCCGCAAGGACGCGGGAACACTTTTTGACTCTATCGAGGCTGGAAAGTGAAGATTGGGCAGCTCTTGCCCATATATGGATAGCATTACTCCATTTCCGGCCTGATCTGTCTCTTGTAAAGGAGGGATAGCAGGAGGAGCAGTACAGGGAACCGAAGATTTTTACAGTATCATTAGCGATGGATCGTTTGTACGAGTTCCGCTTGAGGTATGGAGTGAGTCCTAATAGGCGCTCAAGGCATGGGGCCTCCTGAAGAAGACAATCGTTCATCGCGGTACTTCTACTCTTATGTGCCATGTCCCTTCAGGACGTAAGCGATCATGGCTCTCCACTTCTTCCGGTCCCTTATAGCTCTCAATAAGTTTTGTTTTTTATCATTTCTCCTTAACCCACTTGCTTAAGACCGTTAAGTATGTCACACATTGCCTTCCCTTGTCTCTCTTTCCCTCTATCCTCCTTGTGAGTATCATATTTTCCAAGCTCTCCGTTCTCATTACGTGTTCCAGAAATTTTAGCTGCCTCTTCCTGGTGTTAAGTACAAGTTTCCTCTTTGTTTGCATCCTCTTCAAAACCTCATTGTTGCTTAAATTTTTTGGTCCATGGTATCCTTAGCATCCTTCTGTAGAACCATACCTCTGTTCCTTCGAGTCTCTTCTTCCTCTTTGAGGAGACCGTCCAACATCCACTGCCGTAAAGGAGGACAGATACGTAGCAGTGCAGTACTCTTTTCTTTATTACCAACGAAACCTTCCTGTCTCGTAATACTCTGCCTAGCTTTTGGAATACGTCTTTGGTCATCTAAATACGTCTTCAGATCTCAGCGTCGCACTTTCCAGATATTTAAATTTCTGCACCTGCTTTGATTTTAATGTCCCCGACTTATAAGTTTCAATTCGGACTCATCTGTAAGAAGTTTTGTGAATATAGAGACAACATTATTATTTTTTTTTAAATCGTTATTTGATTATCAAATCAAATGTTATAATAATTGCAAGTAAAATGTATAATAAAATGTATTACTTGTACTCCAACGCATGCCCGAACATGGAAAACCAAAAG
>OZ038503.1:51566168-51581168 GCA_964036315.1 Acanthosepion esculentum | reverse complement strand
ATTGAGAAATTGAGAGAAGTGAACATATTATTATAACTTAGTAAAAAGCTTGAAAGATATAACGAAATATATTTAGGGAAAGCTAAAAAGAGGGTAACTGAGAGAAAGATTTACTTTGTTTGCGTACGTCTTTTTTATCGCGATAAGTGGCAATCAAGTTAAGACCTCACAGTTATTGAGAAGCGAATGTCTTTCCACAAAAATTAATGAATTTACATGCAGCGGGCTAAATTACTAGAAAATTTTCCTGCTGAAACGTAAGTATGTGACGACTCCACTCTCATTCACTTAGAGAAAAAATTCGTATTAAGATCTGAAGCTGGGGATTACACGACCATTTCATCAAGTTAATCAAGTTTTCATATTAAATAAAAGAAAGGAAAATTCTTCAAATATGGTTCATGAATTACGTAGTGATTCACAGTTTTTTTTCTCCAAATAGACACTAAATATTTGACTGGACTTTACATTTGCTTTCTTCTCCGATCAACGATATAAAAGAGAAATAGTTGCAGTCTAACTTTATTGCTCTTTTAATTACATGAAATATGAATTTGATTTGAATTGCCATGTATTGAGTTCGGACAAATGTTCGTAGTGTCGCTTAAGTACATTTCAAAGACAACATTTAGATATCTGTAAATAGATTTATTCAAATACATATTTTCCATTTTGTTCCACTACACATCATCATCTTTTAGGTAAAATCATGATTTAATTCTCTCTGAACTTGGCATCTTTCTATGTGATGAACTGGACTAAGTGGTTTTTCCAGACGTTCCGAGAATGACAATTCTTCCCATTTTATAGGGATCAAAATAACTGACAATCTAAAGGTGCCGAATCAGTTGAGCAGAACGTATTTAGGAGGATAAATCAGTCTAGCTATACTGATTTCTACTGGGTCTACAAAGAGAAACGAGGTAAGGCATTGTCCTGATGGGGGATGGCAGCCTTCTGATTGGCCAATTCCAGATACTAATTTTAATTCAATTAAGAACTCTTGAAAATTCAACGTCTAATGTTGCGGAACGAAGTCGTAATACATAAAGCTGTTCCAATCTAATTAACTGTATGTGTTGTTTTTTTTATAAAGGAAAAGCCAACCCTCAGTAACATTAACTATGAACCTGGTCACAATGTGGTGACAGTGTTTGTAAAATAAAAACATTCGTATAACTTCAGGCACATACATAAAAAAAAACACACGTTCATTTTAAAAAGTAATCGCCCTTGATAATGGCTAAATGAATAGGCAAAAGCGCTTGGATATGCAGAACTTTTGGACAGTCTTTAAACACTTTGAGCCCAGAAAAAAAACTTGTAGAAACACAAGAAAAATTAAATAAAAGCTTAACCGCAGTACCTTATCAGCCATCTTTAAGGAAACTTGTATAAAAGAGGGATTGTTGACTAAATACACAATATATATATATATATATATATATATATATATATATATATATATATATATATATATATATATATATTATATATATATATATATATATATATATATGTGTGTGTGTGTGTGTGTGTGTGTGTGTGTGTGAACGTAATCAAGTTTCTAATATCAATCATTCAATCGATTATCGAACAGAAACTAATTGTTCGATTTCACCTCAGGTTCTGACTAAAAACACTAAATATTTATATTCTTATTCTAGGAATGGTTTTTTCTTGGTTTCTCATGCCCCAAGAGAAAACGGTTTGTTGTCTAGCCGGACTCTGGAATCCAATAAAAAAAGTTTTCTTGTGAACATGACACAGATAATCTTACGTATCAGATTTCAATAAAATCAAACATTCATGTTTCCAAGCCTGTTTCCAATGTCGGTCTGAGAACTAGAAAATCCTGACTCTTTCTTACAAACGCACAAATACAAAATTAACTAAACAAACGCTGTCCTTTGTCAATTAAAAATATACAAGAGACATTACTGAACTAATAATTTTCCCTGTTTCGCACGTGGGGGTGGATCTTACTTGCAAAGACAAAGCGAAAACTAATTAGCCAAACCATAGTGATGTTCAGTAATTACTTTTAATTCTTCTGAAATTGTTTTATTGTGCACTTTAAATTAGGTTCTTATGTAGTTATAATACATCCCATCTATCTATCTATCTATCTATCTATCTATCTATCTATCTATCTATCTATCTATCTATCTATCTATCCCAATCTGTTCATATTTATCTAGATATCTATCTATCTGGCTATTAAATCTATGTATCAGTACGTAATCGAAGTATTGTGAAAAACAGGAAATTTTTAGCATAAACGTTCTTAGATTTAACCGATAATGAAATGTAAATAGGTTTCGAGCCGCCTGGACTCATTTCCTATAAGCGTGTGTACGCCTATATTTTATTGTTTTTTTTTTGTGATGAATTCGCGTGGAGAAGATATTTGTAAGCTTTCGCTATAGACGGGCGATATTAGACAAATTTGGATCTATTTAATCCAAACATCTTACTTGAATATGAAAAAGTATACGTCTAAAATTTTTATGAGAAATACTAACATTTCCAAAGCATATATTTTAGATATTTGAATGAAATGTTTTTTTAGCATTCAAAATATAAGTTTGTTGAATTCATTTTGTTACTTAAAATAAAAACAATATTAAATTATTTTAATAAATAAACTAAAATTCTGCTCATTTAATTAATTGTTATTACTAGTAATAATCTTACGAAATAATTAATTATTAATATAATAATTAATATAATATTAATATAATAATTAATATATATATATAATTAATTATTAATAACATTACGAAATGATTAAAATAAAAGTAACTGCTCGTTAAATTAATATTTTCTTTTAAAGTTTATTATTGTAAATAAAGTAGCAAAAATGAATTTAATTTGAATATATTAACAAATATTGTTTATCCCAAATTTTACGTTTTAACATTTATTTTTGCATAATATGCATTCAATATCTTTATCTAAAACATTGCTACACAAATTAAATTGAACATCTAAAATGAAAATTGATTGATCGATTTGTTTTTACGGCTTATCAACCTTTTGCTGGTTATTTAAAGCCAAAAAATAATTTCAGATTTTAATAATTTTTTGAAGATAATAATAATTTACCGATACAGGTCCTACTAATTAACCTATAGATGGCGGGTGAATAGGTGGGATTCATAACTGTTAAGTGGTCTCCCCTTTTTACACAAATGGATTCACCCAGTGTATATATATACTACTGCCAGTGAATACCAGAGGAGTCGAGACGGAATGACAGAAGAGTAGTAGAGTTCAGTAGTAGTAGAGTAAGTCACACACAGAGACGGCGGCAAGCATCACAGTTAGCGAGCACGTAGACTCAGTAAGGAGTCATACCACTATACTTCAATACAAAGACTGTATATATATTAGTGCTACTAACCCGCATTCCTGGATCTACTAACCCGTATTACCAGTTTGTATTATTACGTTAATACATTTATTTTCCTTATCCATTCCTGGCGTTTGTTTTTCATTGATATAGGATTTCATCCCGGAATCCACAACAATAACTTTCCCGAGGGTCTTTACGCGTAAGTGAATATAACGAAGCAAACATATCTCAATTAGGTTTCATTTAAATACACATAGAAACCTGCCAAACACCATCCACAACATATTCGTTGATATTACAAATATAGTAGACAAATCCGCATGTAAAAAGGCTAAACATAATGGAAATATTATTAATAAAAAAGCCAACAATATCAACTATGAACATGGGAACAATGTGCTAACCGTATTTAGAAAATAAAACATTCCTGTAACTCTAGATACAAGCACAAAAATCCATACACTCAGTTAAAAGTAAAAATTAAATCATCCTTGATAACGGCTAAAAGAAGCCGAAAGAACTCGGAGATGCAGAACATTTGAACAATTTCTACATAATTTATGCCCAGAAAAGAAAAAAATAAATAAAAAGAACACAAGGAAAATTAAATAAAATCTTTTTACGTTTTTAATGAAACTTGTATAAAAGAGGTATTGCTGCCCAAATACACAATATATATATATATATATATTCGGTGACGAAGAGGTAGCAAATCAGACTCAATATAGCGCCGCTCGCTCACATATTCCGTGGTGGAACTCAACTGAAATTCTCTGTAACCATAGGACTGTGCCCCCGGAAGCTATATTGAGTCTGATTTGCTACCTCTTCGTCACCGAGGCTCATTGAACAGTTGGTATGGCGTTTGCTTGATAACCTAACTGTCCGGGTTTCAATTCTCGGTAGTGGATGCGCACTGCTGATGAGTCCCAAATATAGGACGAAACGGCCGTCCAGTGCATTCTGTTGAGGTTTCTTTCAGACTTAATGAATTACTTAAATATAATTATCAAATCCTCCTAACAATTTCTATCATGTGTGTGTATATATATATATATATATATATATATATATATATATATATATATATATATATATATATATATATATATATATATATATATATATATATATATAGAGAGAGAGAGAGAGAGAGAGAGAGAGAGAGAGAGACAGAGGAAGGGTGAGAGAGTGAGGCATAGCGCGAGTTAATTTGAAGTTTTATGGAGTAAAATTCCTCAATACTCGAGGTAGAGCCTGTGCAAATATACACTGGCTTGCTGCTAAACTTTTGGGCCAACTTAATTACTTTTGTTAAATTTACTCTAAAATCTAGAGTGATTAGTAATATGTTTTCTGATTACATTTTATTATCTTTGAGGAACAGAAAGAAGTCAGTGCATTTTCGTTAAGGCGCTATGGTGGATGGTAGAGTATCTTAAGCATAGTGATACTTAAAAAAAAAGTTATTTTAATTATTACAGAAAGAAGAAAGCTCCAAAGTATGGAGGCAGCTGCCTTTTGCGTGAAAAACTGTCTAAATTCGATGTGCCATTAAATGAAACAAGGTCCATATTTTATCATCTGGAATTTTTTCCCACATTTCTTGGCAGTAATCCCAAAGCTCTTGGAGATTGCTTTGCTTTCTTTGGAGCACTTGGTTCTTCTGTTTACACCGCAATGCTTCAATTTCATTGAGATCAGGACTTTGTGCTGATCAGTCTTTCAAAACTTGAACATATTCATCCAGAAGAAACCTTATGGCTCCACGTGATGTGTGACAAGGACAACCGTCCTGCTGAACATTTTTTCCATCTTCATAGTCTGGCGGAAGATTAGACCATAGTAAAGTAATATAGTTTTCCATAGTTACAGTTCAGGTTTCCATCAACTTTAAGCAATTTTCCTCCACGATTTCTTTTGATGCAACCCGGCGCCATTACGTGCCCACCACCGCCATATTTTACCATCTTTGCAGTGTGACTTGCATTGCTCCTATCTACAAATGCTCTTCTTACATATTCTCTTGCATTCATCACTAAAAGTTACTTTTCGCTATATTTCAGCAACCTAAGTTACATTTGTTTTGGTCAGTTCAGTCTCTTATTTTGGTGTTTTTTGATTAATGGTGACTTTGCTTGTGCTGCTATAAGCCCTTTCAAGTTGATCCTTCGTAACACTCTGCGTAATGTATCAACTGAAACTTCACTGTTAAAACTGCATTTACACCACACTTATCTGTCTGTTAATTTGAGATTGCCTACCGAGACTCACAATCTTTCTTTCATCTCTCTTTTCTAACAATTGTGGTGGTTTTCTTTGTACTTCCAGTAGTATTAAACATATTTCGGGTGGTTTGAACACTGTTTCTGGAATTTCCTGACCGCCTGATTATTTCTCGTGGAGTCATCTTCCACTTCAAAGTCTCAACCATCATCTTTGTTTCAGGTGAAATGCGAGCCAAGATTTTAGTGTAAAACAGGAAACTAATGTTCAACTACAATGACTTGACATATATTTATATTATTACTAGCTTAAAAGCCGCCATATCGTGTGGTATTTAAGCTAGATCCTTCGGAAGGCTTTTTGATTAGATATTCATCACAATAAGTAGGCAGGCGTAGATGCGATAGGCAACAATAAACTACAGAAGAACTAAAAATTAATTGCTTCATTTAAGTATTGCATTAATGTTTGAGATTACCTTTTAAAAGTTCAAGGAAATTTTTTGCCGACACTAACAGACAATTCAAAGAAAGTTTTATGTACGTAGGTCCTTACTTTCCGTACAAAAAAATATTTTTATTTTATGGGTGACTTTCGCTGGATTTCACAATAAATTTCGATTATTCCCGAATTTATTTCCAGGTTAAAAAATCGCTCTTGTACAAAAAAATTCGTCGCAAAAAATCACGTAAAAAGAATCAGCGAATACAATCGCAGTAATGAAAACTTGGGAATCCAAAATGTCAGGATTTCGGGTCGTGATCCGGTTCGGAACGTTTTTAATTTGCTCACAGAATCGGCTTGATTCCAAGATGGTATGATATGTTGGGCTATGGCCTCAAGGAGTAAAGTTTAAAAAGTATGACTCAGTGACACACTGCCATTTGTATTTATTATATAGAAGATGAGATATTTAAAATTTAGAGAGTTGTGTCTCTTTAATTGAAAATTCAGAACAAACATCTTCAATTAAGTGATGGATTCATTGATGAAATTAGTCCTATATATAAAAAGATAAATAATACAATTGCATTTTCTTGCTACAGTTTACATAAACACGTTTTTTAACGAATATACATCATTTTTAATCTTAGCCTTCCTTATTCAGTTTTTACCCCTTTTATTTTTACTGTGTTAGTCCATATAATATTAATTTTTTGAGGAAAGAAAATACTTTTCATGACTTTAAACGTACATTTATCTGACCAATGAAAACAAGCAACACGGAATTCAAAATACCGATAGAATATTCTTCCATAACAAATATCACCCCTGAAATTCTGATGAAACGTTTTCTGTTTGTTCCTTATTTAATCATTCTGTCAGATTTAATCCATGCTTTTTTAATCCACATATAAAACTGACAAATCAGGAGTATTGTGATAATATAATAGTGTTTCAATCTTGAAAACCTTGGGAATAATATGAACTCAGAAATGTAGTCTTCGATCAGAGTTTGTTTTATCTAAATAATACCAAAAATTACTAAATGTAAGATTGCGTCTTCACAAAAACTTAAATACAGATATTCGTGGAAGAGCAGATAAAGAAAATAAATTTGGTCGCAATAAAATATAGTGCTAATGCTTAAAAATGCTACGATGAGTTGAAAATAACACAATTATCGCATAAATGAATATCGTCACGAGTAACACGTAGGCCTACCCAGTCATCGTTGCTTCAAGTGGACCAGTTAATTAAGTATTTGAGTTATTCTTCCCATTAAAAGGCCATTGATTTATTCAGCAACTGAAGAAAGATCGAGTTAAAATAAATAATACAGTTCAATGTAATATTTGTTTTAAAACTTTAATGTAATTCTGAAAAGTTTTGCACTATCTCAGACTGAAGATTTAAAAAAGAATTTAAATAATCCAGCAACCTGTTGTGATAATTATAGTAATTGTGACATTTGTGTCCATAAACATTACAGAAGTGAAACCATTTTATCAACTTGCACGCGAAAACTAAAACAATTTGCAGCAACAAGAAAAAAATATAATCTATAAAACTACATTGCTACGAAAACCACTGACGATTTTTCCCCTACTATTAACATCATTAAAGAAGAACGTGATATCAATAAATTTTCTATCAATCACTTTGTCACAGCTTGATTTTAAGATTATTAATGACGATGATAATAATACCTAAACAAACCAAAACAAAAGACTATGAAAATATTTAAGAAAACATTTTTATAATAAAAACACCAGAAATAGATTTATATATAAAAAAATGACCAACAATACCTGTTTATAGCAGAATGACCAATAATACATTTTATCTATAGTTGAAGCCATACAATTGCATTCAATGTAGATGTAGCCATAAAATAATGTTCAAAATATTTAGATTTCAGCATTAAATAATCCATAGAGATGTCGATATGCCACTAAACAGAATCAACTAAAACACTTAAACAAACCAGTGAGTCGTTAGGTCACTCTTGGAGGGAAAATAATGATGGAAAAATATTATCTTTGAATTCGCTTCCTCAAAGTTAATTTCTGTGTATTGCATGTACAAAAGGATCTAATTTCGATAGTTTTACTTATGCATATAAGTAAATAAATAAATACAGGATAGTACTGTGGGAAAATTATCAAAATACCTTTATTATTGGCGGACAGAATGGCTTGCCACTCGTAATCAAGTATGTCTGTTTGCTAGGGTAGTTAAGCAATTGCCGATGCTGATGCCTACTGTCTGTGGTTTATACTAAGTAAGGCTAAGATGTCCTTACTTACAATTACTGGGATGGAACATTCTATCTGGCGTAATCAACAGTGGAAATAAACCAATGCGCCTAAACCCTCAGTCCCTATGACTTGTGACTTTGTACTATCAGTGACAAACAATTCCGTCTCCCTAGGTTCCATCACAAGACTTGGTCAGCTGGAGGTACGGATTTCAAGCACTTTCGAAAAGTGTCACACGCTGGGATCGCCCCCACTCGTAGGCCGGTAACATCGAGTCTGATCGACCATGGGGAGATTCAAATCCGGGTCTCATGGTTGGAAAGCAAAAATTGTAACCACTCGTCTCACGGATATTATCTTTAGAATATAAGATACGCAGATGGCACTATACTGATAGCTGACTCCCAAAGGAAAATGAAAGGACTGTTAGATAAAGTAGTGATGGAAAGAATGAAGAAAGAATTTGTTTTTTCTTCATTCTTTCCATCACTATTAACCGTAAGAAGACAAAATACATAGTCACCAGCAAAAGAGACAACTACGTATTGGGTTTGTCAAGCAGTTACCGAAATTCAACTATCTGAGTAGAGTAATAACAGATGACGGAGGATGTAACACAGACATCCGAATGCGTATACGAATAACGAAAGTTGCTTTTCAGAAACTAAGCAAAGTACTGAGAGCGAGCGGATATTATTAGGAACAAAGAAAAAGGTTCTGAATTGCAGCTGAATGGCGGTCTTCCTAATCTGAGAGGAGAGAAGCGACTTGAAGCGACAGAAATGGAATCCTATCTACGAATGCCAAGAATACAATGAAGAAAACATTTGATCAAGTAGGAATATATATGAAGAAGATAGGAAATATATGGAAACTAATATTTACAATCAGAAAGAAAATAGTAAATCCGGCATTGCTGACAAAGTTAACCTGGCTGTTGGTCTTGAAAAGATGCTCACGGAAAAGTACTTCTCATGAGCATTCGATCAAGTAAACACTTTGTTCCTGATCGCTTAACAGCATGAAATCCGAATTTACAAAGATGATACGCGTGCTTTGGATTATTATATATCAGACAATACGTTGATGAATACTGAGCATTGCAGGTTAAATGTAGATCTTGTTATAAAGCCGATATTTTCAACATCTTTAATAGAGAAGTAATTCCAGACAATAACATTTCTTTCATCGCTGTTAATATATCGGATAATGCATTGTGGATAATATTACTCTCCTTTTATCTTGACGTCCATAGCTTTTGCTTATAAGAAGATACCCGTAAAATTTAACGCCTCCAAAACAAAATTACTTTCTTTTAGTCATATAAGAAAACTATTTTTGCCTTTCATCATTATAGCAGATGCTGACCCCCATGAGGGAAATTCACTGAGCCTTCTTCGTTTCACATTTCCCACTGACATGAAGTGAAATAACTGTACTAACCCATTTAGGTCTGCAGTTAGAAAAGTTATTTCACTGTGTCGTGCCAGAAACTATTTTCTCGCCAGAATCCATTTTGCACATTTATAAATCTACTGTTCGTCCGTGCATTGAATAAGGTCGAGGACTCCTGCTATATATATCGACGTAAGTAACTTTCTCAAAGCCATGGTGTGGCTTTTCTGTCTTTATTATTTAATATTTTCATAGTATATCTTAAAATGAGATGTCAGTGTTATTTTCATTTTTTGCATAATTTATACGACAATTTATCTATCGCACGATATATATATATATATATATATATATATATATATATATATATATATATATATATATATATATATATATATATACTCCAGGAAAGTGACTCGTTGTGCCTTCTCGGGCGAACGTTCTCAGCTGACATGAAGTTGAAAGACTATATTGAATCCATTGCTAGGTCAGCTGCTATGAAAGTTTGTTCACTGTGTTGTAGGAGACATTTTTTCTCTACAGAATCTATCTTACATATATATAAGTCTACAATTCGCCCATGCTTAGAATGTTTCTGCCACATATGGTCCGGCGGTGACTCTGCTATTTAACTTGAGCTCCTTGATAAAATCCAAAGAATAATCAGCATCGGGCGGCTAGGCTTCAGTCTCTTTCCCACCGCCATAAGTTGGCCTCTCTATGTCTTTTCTATAAATACTTTCATGGTAATTGTTTAGAGGAGCTCTTTGCAATACTACCTAATTTCTTTAATCGCAGCACTAGACGGCAAGATCTCATCAATTTACGATTGAGGTGGCTAGATATAAAGTTTTATGCTAAGAGTTTCTTTTCTCACACTTCTCGCTTGTGGAACTCACTTGCAGCTCCATGCTTTTCGGTCAACTTTAATCTGTAAAAAATTAAATGCAATGTCAATCGCTATCTACTCTCCTCCTGATTACACTTTCCTCTTCCCGCTCATTATTAATGTTTCTATTCCTAAGTTTCCTACACCCTGTAACCCCTTGTGTTTTAGTGGCTTTAATGCCTTATATGGTGTGATACCTACTAAATATATATATATATATATATATATATATATATATATATATGTTATATTTACAAAACAATAAACTTAAGCATGTGTAGGCAGCAAACCCAGATGTTTTAATTGTTTCATAGTATTTTTCGACCGTTTTAGATTATTAAGCACACATGCTAAAATCTTTTAACAAAATTAATCCCTCCTGGGTATGGCGATAAGCTACATCCGCGTTCTGTTTAAGACGATCAACTACGTTTAACAGCAAGGCTTCTGATCAGTTTTTGAGGAGCGTGGAAACACCTCTTAATTTTAATAGGTTGATTAAATAAAAGAGAATATTGTGATTCTTGAGAGTTGCTTTAATAAGCAAGCAATGGACGTATATATATATATATATATATATATATATCATAGAGATGAGTGTATTTTTAATTCGGCTTAAAACTACTCTCTAACAACGGCATGGTAACCAAACTGAGAGAAAGAAAACTCATATACAATACCCAGCCACCTGCAGTTGTACAAAATATAGTTAGACATGGGGCATAGATACTATGTCTACAGACATAAAAAACAAAAAAGCAAAACAAAAACAAAACAAAAAAACACGACAGATTTCAACAGCTATGGATAATCCCACTGAAGAGGGATTATCCAGAAGACTATTGACGTCAACGAGCAATGGGATCGGAAGGTGAATTGATGGAAAACAACTTACTCGAAATCAGTGGTTCTCAAACTTTTTTTACCCATGGATCACTTTTTTCTCTCAGCCTTTTGTGGACCCCCATGAACATTCGATGAAAACAAAAGCTTATTTTCTTTTTAACTAATAGATAAGTTCAAGAAATAGTAAATATATATGATTTATTTTAAGGTAAAACTAATTTAATGAAAATAAACTTGTATTTAACAACTAAATTATATAGCACATTTATGTACTCCAGTAAAATAACTCATAATAAACCAATTTAAAATATGTGAATAATTAATAAACTGAAAACGTAGTTTTATTAAATGAGATCCCTGTCATTGACGCTGCTGAAGAGGTTAATACTGTTAATACTTCCTTCATATATAATTCTTATGTGATTTATATATTAAATTAATTTTATTATGAATATTTTATTTTTTTAAATATTTTATATTAATTAATTTATATTTTTATTAAGATTTAAATTTAATATTATTATATATTATTAATATATTAAATTAATTTATATATTAAATTATAATATTTATATAATTTTCCTTTAGATATAAAATCTTTCCGTTTTATATCATTATCTGTTGTTATTCAAATTTTACAATCAAAACATCTGATAAAGTAAAAGGGACGCTATAACTTACATAACTTGATCTCGTTTTCTGCTAGTTTTAGTATTTTAATATGTCAAAGATTACTGTAGAAATTCCAATCCTCGGTTGTAACCACCGTTCCGAAGTGAAATTGCTTCATGGTTCAATAAAATATAAATGTGAGCCTCCAGTTTGCTATATTTTTGTATGGACTCCAATAATGTTACATGGAGTACCAGGATCCATATGGCCCCTGTTGAGAAACACTGCTCTAAATTTTTAATTTGAAGTCAGGGAAAGTAGAACGAAATCTCCATACCTCTCTTTCTCTCTGTATGACTCTCTCTCCTCCCCCTCTCTCTCTCTCTCTCTCTCTCTCTCTCTCTCTCTATATATATATATATATATATATATGTATATATATGTGTGTGTGTGTGTGTGTGTGTGTGTGTGTGTGTGTGTGTGTGACACGTGTCTCGTCCGCTGTCCGTGTTGGTTTTTGTCTCACTAGATTTATTTGTATTAAAACAAAAATGCCAATATCGTTTTCTTTGGTTTATTGCCAACGTCATGTCTTAATATATATTTTTCTTCTTTTACTACCAGAGTGTCAGATTTACAAACCAGTCATCAAAATCAGTCTCGAATAACTCATTTGCGATTCATTCATGATTATTTTTCTCCAGAACTCGCGATCATATGACCGGGTAATTCGCAACTATCGCAACGCATATTTATACAATTAAGAATCAAGTCGTTTTTTGTTTTCATTTCTTATATGTATTTTCTGCCAACTTGCCGTCCAATGTGATTATTCATTCTATTCCGACTGATTTTAACTTTTGATCGTTGTTTTTTTATATTTTTAAAAATTTTTACTCTATTATTCATTCATATTTTTTCAAAATAATATTTTACAGCTATGATTTCTTCCGATTCAGTTTTCCTTCATTTTGTCGTCTGTTCATTTTCTCTTTGGTTTCTTCTTTCTCATTCACGTCGCCTTCATCTTTTGGTTATCATTTGCGGCATATTTCGTTCTTTCTTTTATCTGTATAGTTTTGAAACTTGTTCTATCAGATGTTTTCTTTTTATTAAACAATTATTTTCATCAACTGCAATGTTTAAATATATAAAAAGAAAGCATATCGGAAGTAGGTAGATATTAGTAAGTTCAGTCCATACTTGACTTATGGAAAGAAATAGTGAATGTAATTGTAATAAAGTAATCTCTCTTGTTTTATGATTACCTCCCTTTGAAGAACTCTTTCGTTTTTAGAGGACTATAAATAGTCACTAGGTTTGTATCAATTATTCTAAGCAGATACAGATTCCTTATGCTTTCTCTTGTTATTACAATAATATTATTACCTTGATTGATTGATTTGTTTTTGCGGCTTTTTTAGATTTTAAGAAATGTTTTAGAGGTAATTATAATTTACTAGTTCAAGTACTACTATTTAATTGATAGGTGGGGGAGACCATTTGAACACATGCCTTTTCTAATGGTATGTGTGCCTAAGTAAGTATAACAAGCCCGTCTGGAATTGGAACTCGGCTCTCAGATTTCCAATTATGAGTTGTTATCAATTACACTACTGCACATCCAAGCTTACAGCATCTGGTATCCACAAGCGGCCACTCATTCAGACTCAACGGTACTTTATTCACTTCTTCTAGAAAACTTGTGCAAAATATAAACATCTGAAGCGTACTCATACTTAGATGCCAAATACTGTGGGGGGTGTCTTTTTAACGAATTCTCTACTTTCTTTATTCTCTCGTTGCTTTCTTTCAATACTTGCTTAAATCATCGTCTTTCACTTCGTTTTTATATTACTATCCTTGTTTTCCGAACATGTGAGCAACAACGAGGTTTTGGAGAAAATGGAAACGAAAAGGAAACTTATACTTAACATCAAGAAGAGGCAGTTGAAATTTCTGTGGTACGTAATGAGGAAGAAAGGCTTGGAAAATCTGTTATGCACAGGACAGACGGAAAGAGCGACGGTGGAAAGCCGCGCGTAGCGTACTTGATGAGCTTGAGCAAATGGATGGTAAAACAGGGTTTTGCGGGGAAATAACAAAACTTGTTATGAACTATAAAGGGCAGGAAGATGTGACGGGCTATGATCGCTTGCATCCTGAAGGGAAACAGAATTAAGAAAAATCATTGTTTTTATTTTAGCAAATTTTCTTCCTCTTTTACTCTGGTTTTCTTTTTATCGCTTCTTTATTTGGTTAATTCTTTGTATTTGTCTTCTTTCTTATTTGATGTAATGGAATAACCTGTCAACCCCATGAGTAACTACACTATAAGTAGTAGCTATCTATAAATATCTGTAAGTCAACGGTCTAGGTGGGATCTGTTGAGTACGACTCTGACTTACGACCTTCCAATAGTAGCACTCATTACTGGATTGACTTGTGACGGCACTTATTTTATTCATTGTATTTTTCAAGTATATATTCCTATTAGCACGGAATATTACATTATTTTATTGTATTTCTTTGCTTTTTAGCAGATTCTATTGTTCTTTTAATCATTGTTCTGCTTTTAATTTCAACCAAATCCTCTCAACTTTTTATACTTCACTTTTCTTAACATAAATTTGAGCAGCAACTACCAGAAACTAAGAACACTAACCGATAACTAGTATATTTTCCTGCTTACCATCTATTTACACATTCCTCTAGGCTAAAAGGAACTGAAATTCATGCGTAAAATAAAAAGTTTAATGTGGTGTGAATATTCTGAAAGTGTTCCCATTTACTCGGACTATGCGTTCTGATGATAGCCTTGGGTTATACTTATGCCACAGAGTTTTGGTGTTCCCAGAAGAAGGCAGCGATGGCAATGAAAAAGAAAAGGAACCGTGATAAAGGCAGGGATTACAATTAGTAAATGGAAGAAATAATGATTAAAGAAAGCATAGAGAAAAGGTAACGCTTAG
>OZ038503.1:51526168-51561168 GCA_964036315.1 Acanthosepion esculentum | reverse complement strand
TATAGCAGACAGCTGCGTTTGTCTATTCAAACAATTTTCTGAAAGCCATATATAAATAAAAAAGAATCTCGGGTTCTCACGTTCTAATACTGTCATCAAGACTAAGGTAAATAAATTTCTTATAATTCTTTTATGTGTCGTGTCCCTTCCGGAGGTAAGCGATCATGGCCCTCCACACATTCCTGTTCTTTGTAGCTCTTAATACGTTTTGTGTTTTTTTTATTTCTCCCAAACCATCCATTTTCCCAAGTTCACCAAGTACATTACTCACCGCTTTCCTCTGTCCCTCTTTCATTTAATCTGTCCTATGTGTATCAGATTTTCCAAGCCCTCCTTTCTCATTACGTGCCCCAGATATTTCAATTGCTTCTTCCTGAGGTTAAGTATAAGTTTCTTTTTTGTTTCCGTTTTCTCCAAAATCTTGTTGTTGCTCACATGTTCGGTCCATGGTATCCTCAGCGATGGTAACAGATTTTCTATAAATAATATTCCATCAAATCTTTTCAATGAAGGTTTTAATATATATATATATATATATATATATATATATATATATATATATATATATATATATATATATATATATATATATATATATACTGTCCGGATATATGTCTTTGACATATATCCGGTCAGTATATCAATAAGATTGAAGTGATTTTCGCAGCTTTTTGTGTCTTGTATTATAAGAAATGTCAAATAACATCGCATTTCTTTTAATACAAAATAGAAAAAGCTACGAAAATCACTTCAATCTTTTCATTTATATGCTGTCAGAATATATGTTGAACAGGACAAGTTAGTTTAAAAGACTTTCACTGATAAAATTTGATGAAATATATCTAATAGAAAATCTATTACCTAAATATTTGCTAATATAAATCGGCAGACATTTTTTTAGTGTTTATTAGATGAAGCATTCTAACTATTATTATTATTATTATTTGACGTTTATATTTTTTTAATTCTGTAGTATCGTGTGCAAATTAGATAGACAAGTATAAATAGAGAATAACTAGCGAACATTGAGGCTATGCCTAGCAAACCCGGTTGTTATTCAGCACATGGAGAACTGTACTCCGACTTCTACTACGTAGAGAGATTTGTAAAACATAACAAATTCTTTAGTTGCTTTTTTATCTCGACGTTACTCAGGCCGTGACTTCTCCAAGACGGAGGTGTTCGGAAATAACGTTCGAATCCCACCAAGACAGTATCATTTTATTTCCTATTGAACTGTCTGTTCACTGACACAGAATTGACGGCTTAAATAACGTCATAAGAAAAACCAGTAAAAATTAAAATGGAAGAAAAGCTTCTATCAAAAAAATAATGTTAATACGAAAAGCGTGCCTCTAAAAGCAAAGAGAGAGGGAGGGGGAAAGAGAGAGTAGGAGAAAGAAAGAAAATGAGGGGAAGGATAACAAGTTTAATGATAATTCGACCGCTTCCTCATCCAAATGAAGTGTCTGAATACTCAGATAGCGGTTTAATCATTAAAAAACCCTTCTCGTGTTACAAGCATTTAAGTTCTTGTTTTAATGGACATGCGCTAAATCGTCTTCCTATCATCGTGAGTATTTCTCTTTGTTCGAGGAACAAGTTAAAAGCAATCTTAAAGAGAATGTCCTTTTTAGAATCATTTTTTAGAGAGCGTTGTATTTTGTTAAAGGTTTTTCTATTGATATTTTAAAGATTAACAAGCATGATTTTTAAAGACTAATTCAGACTTCTAGAATAACGACTCTTGAATATTATGCAAGCGAGTATTAATTTTAGAAAAAGGAAAATTAAAAAACGAAAGGAAGAAAAACAAAAACAAACGATGAAAGACTGAAAGGGAAAATATGAGAACCCCAACTGCCACGGTATTATCTTGCTTGTTGAATTTTTTCTGTTTATATATCCACTTTTATGGGCACCTCAACGTGGTATAATGGCGTAGTGAAAAGTTTGTAAAATTGTAGTTTCTTCTGGTTTGTAAACAATTGCTGCAATCCGTTTCCTTTAGCCAACCACTCCACTCCACTCCACCCTACTGACCGCAAACCGTGTCTCCTGTTCGATACAGCAGTAACCGTTATGTCATTTTTTATATCTTCATTGACAGCCAAAAAGTCCATACATGAAAAGATGCTCTCCCGAAAGATTCTCCTGCTCCGGGGTTTATTTTTTAAATGTGTGACCCGCAACGCCACCATTTTTTCCTTTTGTGACTATTTACATGCGAGACGCGGTCGAATCCCGTTTCCTCTTGGGCCATTTTTTCTAGCGTTTTAGATTGACTGTTGCAAAAATGCATGCAACCCTGGGTCTCTGAGTCTAGAAATGGTTAGTAAGTTTGTCTCGCTAAATCCATTACGACTGAATAGTGAGTTCGATCATCAGTGGGTGCTCTATACTTTCAACCTTGTGCCATAAATAATCTACGCTTAAAGAATCGCTAGTGTACCCACATTTATTAAGTGTGCGAAAATAACTGGGATATAGTGCTCATTTTTAAAACCTTATGTCGTACCAGAAATTTTTTCACGTCAGAATCCATCTTGCACATTTATAAAACTACCATTCTTCCGTGGTTTGAATACTGTTGCCATACATGGTCTTTTCTTTTCTCGCACCTCATGCTTGTGGAACTCACTTCCGACTTCATACTTTTCCAGCCAGCAGTAATCTTCAAAACTTACAATGAGTCAAAGAAGACGGCCGTTCGTGAAAATAATAGACATTTCAAAAACCTCCGTCCTTTCTACACACACACACACACACACACACACACACACACACACACAAACACAAACACACAAACACAAACACACGCACACAAACACAAACACACACACGCGTGTGTGTGTGTGTGTGTGTGCTTAAAGAAGTCCAGCTTCATTAAGATTCTTTCGATCAATAATTTTTTGGTATATTAGAAAGGAAATAAATGAATGCATGATATCTGGCAAATTATGAAAGAAACGTAACAAGAACAACAATTATTTTAAATATGACATAGATATTTGAAATGTTATTCATAAGGTACCATAGACATTTGAAGTGTCGCCTATGTTAGCATCACGGTCAAGAATACACGAAGAGAGTAGGCAATTTGTCTGCCATCAAACTTTTATGCATCTTTCTCAGTATATATATAGGATAATTGTAAAGAAATTCGAAGATGGGAAACTGCATATATATATATATATATATATATATATATATATATATATATATATATATATACAAACATTGTTTAAAAAACAGATCTTCTAATAAAATACTAAATATAACTTTTGATTAATAACAATATCTATGATTAAAAAATAATATATATTAAATCTTTATATATATATATATATATACATACACACACACATATATATATATATATATATATATATATATATGAAGAAATATAGTCTTAAAGTGTGCTATAATTTATGGGATAAAGTGCTCAATATCAGAGATAGAGCGTGTGTAAATATAAAAGTGGACATGGAAGTCAGCACTTAGAGGAGACAGTCTGTTTCATGCTAGTGCAATCGTCAGGCCTGACGATTGCACTAGCATGAAACAGACTGTCGCCTCTAAGTGCTGACTTCCATGTCCACTTTTATATATATATATATATATATATATATATATATATATATATATGGGGGGGGGTATGTGTATGTATGTGTGTGTGTGTCTGTGTGTGCGTGTGTGTAAATATACTCAGATATAGTATATCTGTAGAGGAGACAAAATGAATATAAAGAGACAAGAGGAAAACTATTCATTAAAAAAATTCTTGAATATTTCTCGCTCACGTTACCTTTTGCCAGACTGTGAATTATGACACTTTGTGTCCTCCATATGCTTTGTCTAACCTTTCAACCACCGGATGAACATTCACGAACGTTCTCAAATTTATAAGCCTTGATAAACCAATGACATCCTCGCTTCTGTATATCAACACGTGCAGCAAAATAAATCCTACATTAGCTTGATAAAGTAACTCAGAGGACGACACACTTCGGCTAAAAATAGTTTTTCCTCTTGCCACATTTTAATTCACACACACACACACACACACACACACACACACACACACACACACACACACACAGGTGAATGAGATAACTAGATATTAGCGACCGTATACGCGTGTGCTAGCGTGCATAGGCTGGTAAACAAATAAATAATTAGCAAATTTAGCCAAGAGGTGTAGACATAATAGTGCTCAATGTGAATAGACAGAGCTAAGAAATATATGTTAATAAATAGGCTTTCCTATAGCCCGTTCAATACTCTTCCCCTTCTCTTGTTTCTTGTTTAGGAAGGGGTTCCCGGTACTCTTCCTTTCCTTCTCTCTGGCCTCCGTAGTAGGACTGTCGCGAGTCTCTGTGGCAATGCCTCTTCATTCTGAGGGTACCGGGTTGACAGTCTTCTGGTTGCTGTTCCCGACTGGTAGTTACGAGCCCTAACACTTGCGTAGCATCTTGAGCGGCCGCTCTGATCAGTTGTGTAATATCGGGGTGCCAGTAGTACCATGTCGCGCATGAATGGGTGCCCCTGTACGCACTACCTGTGTGCAACTCTAAAGCCACATTATGTTATAGGCGGCGCCAGCTCCTTTCTGTCCTGATCACATAAGATGACCGGCTGCTACTTCTAATTCAGGCCTTGTCCTTTTCACTACCAACATTATCCAGCATGACGACAAACGATCAAAAAAGTAAACCTAAACCAGCCCTAAAAAATCACCTAAACCCTAACATTTCCTTTTCTAACATCCGTGGCATTCGAACCAACTTCTGCTGTGTGGAATCCTTCCTCATTAAGAAGTCTCCTGATATATTGGTTCTCTGCCACACCAACCTCAACTCGTTTATCCCCTCCTCAGACCTCTCGATCCCAGGTTACTTTCCTCTCCTTAGAAAAGACTCTCAGACCCACATGCACGGCCTAGGAGTTTACGTCAAGAACCATCTCCCATTGGCTAGGGAGCTTTCTCTCTCTCGAATCTCCAGGCCCCATTCATACATGTGTCTGCGCCTATCTCTCCTCGGTGCTGTGAGTTACCTTTTCTACCATTATCGCTCTCCGTCCTCCCAAGACTGTGGTGTATTCGAAAGCATTCCCGACAATATAGACATGGCTATCTCTCTTCATCCGTTTGCTCATATATCCGTGTTCGGTGACTTTAACTCCCACCATACCAAGAGGCTTGAAAACTCTATAACGCACTATGCTGGCATACGAACCCTTAACTTTTCAATTACTCAATCCCTCACACAAATGGTTGACTTTCCTACACTTTTTCCCAATAACCATGACGGTAAGGCTTCCCTTCTCGATCTCTGTTTCACTTCCATACGCGAGTCTTGTTATGCCACGCAACTCTTCCCTCTTGGCAACTCTGATCATGCTGTAGTGTCTGTCAACATCTCACTATTTGATGATAGAATGAAACAACGTATTGCATCTCGCAAATTCAGATCCAAAGATTATTGGCGTCTCTGCAAGAGCGTACTAAACAACAGCAAACTCACAATAACTCCTTTATTCAACCAATTTGAGGTCCTGACTTCCTCAGCTGATAAGCCAAATGCTTTGCTCGGAAATTCTCATCCAACTCAACGCTCGACTCGTCCGGTGTATCCACATTCGATTTCCCCCTAGAACTGAGGCTCTATTGAGCGAGTTGCACATAAACCCATCGTTGGCATTGGGCATCATCTCTAAATTAGACTCCCATAAGGCTAGCGGTGGGGACGGAATAAGGCAACTACTACCTCATCGACTCCTGCTTTCCATCCTGTTGGAAGTCCTCATACTGTTGTACCTGTCTTTAAGAACTCTGGCGACCATTCAGACCCATCTAACTACCGTCCTCTCAGTCTCCTACCACTCTTCGGCAAAGTCTTTGAAGCTTTAATCAACGCCGAAATGGTTAAGAATCTTGCATCCCATGATCTGCTCTCCTACAAGCAATATAGTTTCCGCTTTGACCGATCTACAGCTGATGTGCTCACAGTCATAACTGAATTGTTTACCAAGCAGTTCACAATAACAGAGAAGCTCGTGTCGTGGCTCTAGATATCTCTAAAGCGTTTGATAGGGTTTGGCATGCCAGCCTCCTTCGTAAGCTTCAGGGAGGCGGTATTTCAGAACGATTATTTGACTTATTACAATCATTCCTGTCAAACCATGTAATGAAGGTTGTCCATAACGGATTCTCCTCCAGTTCCTTTCTCACGAACGCAGGTGTTTCCCAAGGCCCTATCCGGGCTCCTACATTGTTCTTTATCTTCATTAACGATCTTCCCGATGTCATCAGTTCACAAGTAGGCATCTATGAAGACGACAGTACTATTTACTCCTGCCTAAATAGAAAATCTGGTATCGCTGACAAAACTAACCTGGCCGTTGGTCTCGAAGCGGAGCGCCAGTCGTTTGTTGACTGGGGCAAGAAATGGCTGGTTTACTTTTATGCCTCAAAAACAAAACTGCTATCACCCACCACAGAGAACCCCCGTGCCTCTCATTAGAATGTCTGATGCTCAACTCCACGAGAGCACCTCTTTGCGACTGCTCGGTCTCACACTGTCCGCTGACCTGAGATGGAATAATTACATTGAATCAATAGCTTCATCTACCGCAAGGAAAGTTTGTTCCCTGTGTCGCACCAGAAAGTTTTTCTCGACTGAGTCCATCCTTCAAATCTATAAATCAACCATTCGCTCTTGAATGGAATACTGCTGCCATATATGATCTGGTGCCTCTGCTGTTCGTCTCAAGGTCCACGACAATATCCAGAAACGGATATGCAATGGGGTTGGCCCTGATCTGATTACAAATGTAATGTCAATCGACATCTCCAGATGCCTTCATCTATTTCCCGTCCTTCTCTTCATACTTTCCTCTTTCTCGCCTCTTTACTCTTGCCCCCACACTCTGTAACCCCTTGCGTGACGGTGGCACTCCCGCCTTGCTTGGAGTGAAAAGCTTAAAAAATACACATATACCTACGTTTGATGTGCGACTCGAGTACGAGTGGGTAATCAACGAAACTCAAACGTGGGTACATGTGTATTTATTAACACACACACACACACACACACACACACACACACACACACACACACCTATATATATATATATATTTAAAGACATTTATATTATGTTTAACGTTCTTTTTATAGATACAAGTATTTGCTTAAATACTTGTATCTATAAAAAGAACGTTAAACATAATATAAATGTCTTTAAATAAATTGTCGGACAATGTCCAATTCTAAAATATATGTATATATATATATATATATATATATATATATATATATGGGTAATTGTAAAGAAATTCGAAGATGGGAAGCTGCATTGTGACAAGGAATATTTTGATGTGAATTGTAGCTAGCTGGTGTTTATTGTATTTTTCTATTTTTCTATACTGTCTTAATTTCATCAATGAGCTCGTTACTTCTTTGAAGCCTTATACTCTGAACGAAAAACAAGGCAATACAATCTATCATCCTCTAGTTTGTTTACTTCTATATCATGGGCTAACCACGCAGATGAGTTTCGAGCAAAAATGCGAATCAACCGTTGACTGACGGATCCATACCTTTCACAACGGCTGCAGAATCTCTGTCAACCGGATAGATTTCGCTTGACAACGTTGTTTCTTCTGCATTTTGAAACTATGAAAAGCTCTCAGTCGTGCGCAATTAGATTTTATTAATATGAGGGTGCGCTATGTGTGTTACTGTTCTCACTCCTTAAAACAAAGTTTTTACCTGAATGGTGTGGAAGGTGGCTCAGTAGAACTAAGTTAGATCTTCTTTTGCAACATCACACAATTAACGACGTCAAAAAATTCAAGCTTCAACTTTTTTCTTTTTCTATGTGTCATGTATTTTCGGAATGTAGGCGATCGTTGCCTCCACAATTTCCTGTCCTTCTAGCTCTTAGTAAATTTTCTCCATTCGCTATCCAAATCCCTGTTCTACCATTCATTCACATATGCGCGTTAGGTACGTTATACACTGCTTTCTATTTCCCTTCAGTATGTCTTGTGAGTATCACATCTTCCAAGCCCACTTTCTTCATTATGCGCCATAAAATTTCAACTGTCTCTTTCAAATTTGAATTATAAATGTCCTTTTTGTTTCGATTTTCTCCAAATCTCCGTAGTTGCTCACATGATCAGTCCATAGTATTCTCAGCATCCGTCTGTAGAAGTGTTAAATAATAGTTTAGCAGACTATTCTTTTTTAGAGAATTGTATTTCTCATCTGACTTCTTCATTTTGATCTTTGAGGTCAGATACAGGAAATCGAAGGAAGTCGATTTTGATTGGCTAAAACGAGCGTAGGAATGTTAGATATAGAAAGGGATTTCAGTGAGTTAAGTTACACGTCGAACAATGTAGACGTGTGAATTTCGTGTCTGAAAACTGCCTCCCAATGGTGTGGGGAGATAGCAACCCCTATTTTGAAAATGTGCACGTCGACGTGTTGAATAAAATAGTTGTTATAATTCTCTCTTTTTATCTCCGAACTGAAAGCCAAATAGCGGTCACCGACTGAGAGAGAGAGAGAGAGAGAGAGAGAGAGAGAGAGAGAGAGAGAGAGAAAGAGAGAGAGAGAGAAGGCAGCGTTATTATGGAATCGACCTCGTCAACTAAGACCTCTCAAGAAGAGGGAACTATACAACAGAAGCACATTTCTGTTGCTTCAAGTTTCTTCTTCATCTGTGAGGAGATTGCTCAGCATTCACTGCCATACAGAAGAAGGACCAATATTACATAAAATTTTAATACTTTTTTCTTTGCTTCTAACCAGATTTTCTTGATTCTTAATTAAAAAAAAATAGCGCCTTCTGATTTCGGTGTCGCATTTTTCGTTCTCTGTTACAACACATCCAAGATATTTAAATTTTTACACATGCTTGGTTTTGGTTTTTCCAATTTGTAATTCTCATACAAATTTATGATATCAATGAACTAATATTACAAACAAAGAATTTTTAGTTTCGGAGGTCGTGGTAGATCCTGCAGGGAAAGACCTTGTTTTGTTTTCATTGTCTATATTTGTCTCTGTAAATTGGTAATCCAGTAAATAAGGTATTCGAATTCTATCATCTATGCGAGACAAATAACAATTCAATAGATGAAGGATTTAATTTATATTAGAAAACAAACATTCCTGATTCATTAACAGTAATTACGCAATCTAGCTGACAACTGATCATACTTTTGGAATTTGATAAATTTTGGTACAAGGCTGAATAATGAAAAACGAATAACATGGCATTATGATAGGAGTTAATCAATTCGTTCCATCAAGCATATATTACTTGGAGAGCCAGCCTTGAATAATGGTTTATTCCACCCATCGTGTTCATATAGCGATGAGCAAATAAATAAGCTGCAGACAGAAAATAATTGAAATCTTGCCGCATCCTTCAATAGCCGCACAGTAGTAGTTAGTGAGAATTTTTGACTACTTGATTCTCATCTTTAGTCGAACTATTTGTAGCAATTATTTCAGAAAGTTGGCAAATATATCCTTTCAAAAAAAGATGACTACGTTTCATATGTTCAGTTAATTTGGACATTTTCCCCCAAAAGATGAGTAGTCTGACCTTCTTCTCCATCTACTGTTGTTTGTATATTGGTGCGTCTTAAGGTTTATAATTCAGTCTAGTTATAATAAACGACACAAAGAAATATATATATATATATATATATATATATATATATATATATATATATATATATATATATATCGGTTTTGTAGTGCGTATTCAATTTATGTAACGCAAATCATTCAAACGAAAAACAAATAACTAGCTTCTATATTTGTTTTTCGTTTGAATGATTTACGTTATATATATATATATATATATATATATATATATATATACATATATATATATGTATATATATATATGTATATATATATATATATGTATATATATATATATATATATATATATATATATATATATATATATATATATATATATATATATAATTCCTGTAAATATGCAAAAATAGAGGTCGATTGGCAACGCTATACTACACAAAAACATTAAATCTAAACACTAATTTTGTTCTTGGAAACAAAGAAGGCACGCAACTGATTTTTAGTGGAGCGATGTTGGTTCACAAGGATTTTATTTTTGTAGGTGAGATCAACTCTCCTTGCCTCGGAAATACGTATTGTTTTCTTTTTAACAATCGACTAATTTCAAAGTTACATTAATGGTAATTGCGAAATATTTGGCATTCCTTGACGGAAGAGTTATCGTTACTGTCGTTTGAAATTTATAAAATGTTTTTCTTTTAAAGATAAATGATGTGTCAAAGTTTCTACCGTCAGTGGCACGCATGTTAGTTGCGAACACCAAAGTAAACAATTCACGAACAATTCGGAACAATTCGCGTTAGCAAAAATAGCTTAGAGCTACGTCTGAGTTACACCAGCAATAACAGCTCTCCCCAGTCAGGAGGAAAGATGATTTATTGTTGATGATTTCAACAATTTTGACACAAAGTCGAAGGGGAACTGGGTAAGGCTGGTTGATATTAACTATCCTAGACCTATCCAATCAGATTTCCGACCTATTCATTCGTTACAATTTGCTCATTCACCACAAGAATTCATCCATCACCATTCAATCCTACATATACCACAATACCACATCTTCACAGGGAACCGACCAAAAGTCTCAAGACATAAAAATTTCTTTATGTAGAATGTCAAAATGTCTTTTTCCCGTGTTTTCTACAAAAATATATAAAAATCTAATCAAGAAATTA
The DNA here is from genome assembly GCA_964036315.1 of Acanthosepion esculentum. NCBI lineage: Eukaryota > Metazoa > Mollusca > Cephalopoda > Sepiida > Sepiidae > Acanthosepion > Acanthosepion esculentum. The sequence goes on along the minus strand of OZ038503.1, from coordinate 51,550,364 downwards.
TGGAGGACGGGATGGACTCAGAAAACGAAACTACAAATCTAATAATCCATTCAAACTAAAAAATACCGTATGTTAGTATGACCCATCCACCCGACAAAAATAAGAGCGGCCGCTGTATTCTGCTTATAGACAGAATCAAAAAACTCACTCACAGAGAGGGCAGGATAAAAATAAATGACGAAGTCGGAAAATCAAAGGCTGACCCAGTCGAAATGAAAGACCAAAGGCAACAAAAGCGAATTGGCGAAGTTTTCAATCTCGAAATGGACAAAAAAGAATGCCGGGATCAAGCCGGAAACGTCACTTATTCATATTAGCTAGATAAACAAAAAGTCTATCTTAACCATGGTAGGGTTTTTCGGGACCCCCCCTCCACCCGTTGCGTTAAAGGGGACTTAAAAAAGAAAACCAAGGCTGGCCCCGTTCACTCGAACTAAGCTCGCCACATTTGCCCATCTTTCGCTGAAATCTGTCAATAAGAAACGCTTTCTATCAGTTTTGATCCTCATCATTGAGCTGACGTGACAAAGAATCCGACCAGATCCTGATGAGAATAGCGTTCATATCGCAAGATTCCCTCCATTCGCGACGTCCATAACACCATTCTTGCTACGGCTAGCAACGTGAGAAACATCATTAGTTTCACCCTAGAATACGGGTACGACACATTTTCGCACAAGATCGATGGACCCGAGATGTTCGGGATCGATACGAGCCGTTAACTCAGCGATATAGTCTCAGAACAGGCGCACCTGAGAAAAAATGGTAGAAAATAGGATGTGAAGCGGTTTCCTCTAAATCAAGGTCACACCGATGACAGTCGGACAAATCCACCCAGCCCCATCTTATGACTATGTCATTGAGAGATAGCTCATTCCGAATCAATCGCCAGGTAAGCGAAAACTCGGGGTTGCTGAGGTAATTCGACGCTGGCACCGAAACCAGAAATCGTGCAGTTTCGTTGCCGACAAGCCGAGCCGCCCACAGAGTAGGACATTCGTGACTCCTTCTAACATCCGATACAAGAGCTTCCTAGGCCGTAAAAGGTCAGTAGACCGGGTAATGACCTTCAAGGCCGATCGACACTCTCTGAGGAAACTCGATTGATTCCGGTGCTAATACGTCGCTCAGCCCTAGAAACGGAGACAGTGATGGTAAGGCAAAGGAAGGCGTCTGTAACACACCCTTCCAAAATCGAATCCTCTGTCAATGCACGACATAAGAGAGCCAACATCGAGGCGTGTCGATGACTCACCAAGTGTGGTATCCTCTGCCCCCTCCTCCCATGACACGGACACTGGACACAGACCTCTCTGCAGACCTGATGGTTTCCACCATCCCACAAGAGGAAGGAGAGCAAGCGCTCGAGTGCCTTCTTACGTTCCTTGAAGAGCGGAAGTACAGACAACCGGTAAAGATTGAGAGGAAAGACTTACATTGCTCACTCCCTAGCTTCCGACAGAGACGGCTCAAACTCTCCGTTCACCTGTACCACAGCACTGGGGGAGCGGTACATTAGGCTGATCTAGTTGCCAAAGTCGGGTTTGAATCCAGCGGCCTGCTGGATAGCAGCGAGATACTGACTGTCAACCCTATTGAACTTCTTGGTCTAAATTGATCAGCGCGGCTTGATTGTTATCGTTTGCACACTAGGATAGTGCGGATCAGATTCAGGTTGCTCTGAATTGTTTGTCCCTTCACAGCACAATTCTGTTCGAGCCTCAACAGAATTTCGGCAACTGACTGCAAACGCTCCTTCTGGATCTTGGCCCAAATCTTTAACTTTGTGTTTAATCCCGGCCACCATCGTTGCCCTTTTTCAATAGCATGATCACACACCTGTAAATCCGTCAAAATCGACACAAAGATGTGCGACCACCTCAAGTACAGTTCGTAGTGGAGACCATGAAGTCCCGGAGATTTGCCACTGCCGACCATCTTCAATGCCAAATAAACTTCGTCATCTTTGATTTAGCGTCAGTCGGCGAATGCCGATGAAAGTCACCTGCGAAATTCTTCGCCATACAGGCCAGACTCGTTGGTAAATTATGTATCGACCTCTCGAATGTAAGGATCGGAAACTTGACGTATCTCTTCTTTACGCAATTCTATGCCAATATTCACGGTTTCATTAGACATCTTCTTTAATCTATGTCTAACTACCTGAACCTGGTAGCACCTAACGCCATCCGAACGCAGACAAATATATGGTCCGAATAGCCTAACCAGTGGATGTGGGGCAATTTAAAAAATCTAGATCGAAACTTCCTCATGAACATCCTATCCAGGTAGCTGGCTACCCGAGTAGATAGCCATTTAAGAGCCACGTCCACATCTCCCACCCGAGGTGATCAATACAGTATCTATTGACGAGTCCACGCTATGATCACCCGCCCTCTTGCTATATCTCCGTCTATTTTGGCATTCCATTCCTCCGTTAAGACTAATCACGAAGAACCCACCAGGGAAGGCCCCAACCAACGAATAGAAGATATTACATAACTATATGTCTACTATTCGTCCATGCTTAGAATATTACTGTCACATATGGTCGTGTGCTCCTGCTAATTATCCAGAGCTCCTTGATAACATCCAAACAAAAAAAAATCAGCAATATTATTGGTTTTGATATGTCTGCTCGGCTTCAGTCACTTTCTCATCGACGTAAGGTTGCTTCCATGTGCCTTCTCTACAAATACCTTCACTGTAATTGTTCGGATGAACTCTTCCCTATGGTACGTAGACTTTTTGAATTTAAGCGCAGTACTAGACTGGCGTCGAGATCTCATCGATTTTCAGTTGAGCTGGATAGATGTAACCGTAAAAAAACCGACATAAGTATATCGCTATTCTATCGTTATTTCTATGCTAAATGTTTATACGGACATAATTCCTTAGTTCCTCCAGTTCAAAATTTTACAGCTAGACAGCATTTTTACGGGAACCGCAACTTTTTTAACGAACTCCCGAGAAGATGCTTCCCCGATCACTATACTCTTAATCTCTTCAAGTTTAGGGTTAATCTTTATATATTCTACATATCCTCATTATCTGCGCTTACTTCCTCATCTTACGTCGACACAACACCACCCAATAAACATCTACTTTGAATGCCTCTTAGGCCTTGTATTGGGTGAATATTTAGTAAAAAGAAGAATGGAGCGTACAACGGCCGAAACGTCGTTTATATGACAATAAAGACGAGGTCAATAGTCCGAACGATGTAAATAGTATAATTAGTTACAATACCTCATATCAGAAATATAGAGATAAAATATTAATTCCACATTCCAAATTCTTATGATAGATTCGGGGTATTGGCTATATTGGTTATGTAGCTTGACATTTAGAGCAAAGGTAAGTGTTATGATGTTGATTTGGGGTTTGTAGAGACAAACGCCAAATAACACGTAACAATAAAAAGGGTTTTATTGGTTGGTAAAAGGTACAGAAATCGCCTGAGTAGTCTCTAACTAGCTCAGCCAAGAACTTCTCTGTCTTCCGGTCTCTCTCTCATGTCAACTGACATGCCACTATTTAAAGTCTTTGTTCACAGACGCAGACAAGTTCATCTTCAAGAGGGGTGGTAGGTTTCCAACACAACAGTAAGCAAAGTATTTAGGTAGGAATTAATTGATTTACATTTATGTTCGACAGCAGAATATGCCAAAGAAAACTGGTGATCAAGAAAAATATGACATGAAAATTTGGGTGCGTCAGTTGGTAGATCGGTTTGCTGGCCTTGTCCATAATCAAATCTTCCAAGAATGAAACGAGAACTCAGATATTCGTTTCGTGAAGTAATAGGCATTATGCTTCTGTTATTTTCTAACGTGCCAAGGTTTTTTTTCTTGCTGATGAGGAGCTGATAACATATAATCGCCACAACAAAGTCAAATTCCTTTTTCTACCGCTATCCAGTTTTTCTGTTTTCCTTTGTGTATTTCATCTTTTCGCTTTACTTCTTTCTTTTCATTTTTTTCCTTCTTTTCTGTTTGCTTTTTTCCTGATCATCGAATTCGTTCTTTATGCTTTTATTTATTCATTTATTCCTTCCTTGGGCTCTTCAGCAAGGTGAGTTTGTTGACAATTCGAACTACTCAAGGCTTACGGTCATTGAACTGAAACACCAGTTCCTGTACGATTACAGAAGTTAAACAACGTCGAACTTTGTAATTACCTAGATGGGTGACCACTTAAGAATACGGGGTGCTGTAAGCTTAGATGTACTGTAGTGTAAAAGATACCGACTCAAAATCGGAATTTAGGAGTCGAGTTCCAATTCCAGTCGGGTGCGTTTTATTTACATACTTCCAAATACCATTAGGAAATATATGTATCCACCTCTTATCCCTCTAGCTATGGGTTAAATAGTAAGATTTGTATCCGTATATCATTATTACCTCCACCTGTCAAATTCTTACAATAGCATTTTTCTAGCTTTAAATAACCTGTAAAGGACTGACAAACCGGAAAAAATCGAATCAATCAATCATTAGAACTACACAGCTCCCCTAATGAGGATCGAACTGACAAATAACGAAAGATCGGAATTGAGTAATCCAGCAAAGGTTGACATGCGATAAAAAACAATTTTACTGTATTTTTTGGATACTCCCTGTTTATTCAATTCTTTAGATTTTCCTTTGTTCTTTCATTTTCAGATTTGAAATACAAATTACGATTGTTGTTCACAATTGTGATGTTAGCTTTAAATCCTCCTCCCTTTTCTTATCGTTCCACCTCTTTCAATATCAATCAATATATTTTTGGCACATTTTCTCTATTACTTACCTTTTTAAATCCTCTTTTTACTCACAAATCTACCGCTCCCACCTCTTTCCTACAGACCAGAATTGGAAAAAAAAAAAAAAAATAGAAAAGAAAAAAGAAAACCTCTCTTTCCTTCACTCTCTTCACCCGAACGAACAAGTGCTTACTTCGACTGCAGTTCATTGTCCATTATCGAAAATACCAGACCAGCCTCGCAAAATACAACCTTAATCGCAGACCTGACACCAGTGGATAGCCAATTACTTTTTCTACGTATCAATTTGACGAACACAGTTTTTCTGCCCCCACATTTATTTTAGTTGCTAAACGATTTCTGGTACCAGTTGGCGCAACGTTTGGCCGCGAATTTAGCATCTAGAAAAATGGTTCTATGCAGAGCCCGGCATTATTGATAAAGTAACGAACAGAAGAAAGAAATCAGATAGAAACGTAGGCTTCCCTTATCTTCAAATAATTATATTTTTGTTCTTTTTACTATTAGTTAAATATAACATCTTGTAGAAAAAAAACGTTTAAAATTGATATTAAGCTGTATGGTTTATTAAATTTTAAATAATAAATGTGTTTAAATATTAAAATCAGGTCACTCTACAAATGATACTGGTACCTTGTAACACAATACTACTTGCTGCATAGTCGGATTATAAGGTTTTTCAGGTGAGGATGGTGTCTAAACACTCGGCAGGATTTAAACCAAGAGTGGATAAAGCTTCTTGTAACGACTACCGAGAACAATGGCGATAGATTGAACACTATAGCTATGTGTGCAGCCTGACACGACATCTCCAGGCGAAGGGCTTCCTCCCCTAATGTCAATGGCCAGGGCATAGGGATCTCCGAAGTTGTCAACGGCTACGTGTCCGTGATAAAATCGAAACTTCAACTTGGAGGACATCGGCTGTGATATGAGTTGAATGGCTTCCACGAAGTCTACTTATCCAAGACGCGCCTGTTACCTCCAGCTTTTAATGTGGAGGGAACTGTTCAGGTACCCATCTGCGTAGCGATCGTACTATTGCACTCTCTCATGGGACTGATAATGATGATAGAGTAATTTAGATTTTAGAAGTTCCCCAAAATAATCTTTAAAATTGAAGAGGTTGTGTAATTAAAGGTTTCTTGGGAGTAATAGATAACCTTCAGGAAAGTGACTCGTTGCGCCTTCTCGGGCTAACTTTCTCAGACATGGAGTGGTAAGTTTTTATTGAATCTATTGCTAGGTCAGCTGCTAAGAAAGTTAGTTCTCTGTGTCGTGCGATACAATTATTATCTCCAGAATCTGTCATACATATCAATACGTCTACAATTTGCCCATGCTTAGAGTATTCCTGCTACATATGGTCCGGTTTCCCTTCTATTTACCTTGAGCTCCTTGATAAAATCAGCAATATGTCCTGATCTGACTGCTCGGCTTCAATTACTTTCCCACCACTGTAAGGCTGCCTCTCTGTGTCTTTTCTATGAACACTTTTACGGTAGTTGTTCGGATCGGCTCTTTGCAATGATACCTACACTTTTTTTTAATATAAACGCAGTAAGAGACGTCGGAATCTCATCAATATATAACTGAGATGGCTAGATGTAACCGTAAATTCTATGCTAACAGTTTATTTTCTCACACTTCTCATTTGTGGAACTCTCTTCCGGCTCCATGCTTCCCAGCCAACTTTAATCTTCAAATGCAATGCCACTCGCTATCTACTGTCCTCCGGATTCCTATTTCCTTTTCCCGATCATTATTAATGTTTCTATTCTTAATTCTTCCACATCCTCTAACCTCTATATTGGCTTAGTGACTTTACTGACTTGCATCCCGGTTAAGAAAAATACTTATGTATTTGTCTTCATCACGTTCGATGTTTCTTTTGTTTGTTGTCGGATTTTTCAAGATTATGCGTTGAAGCAATTTTGTCGGAATTTTTTTTATAGTGATTGATGGTTACCATTTTCTTCAGTATGAATAATGCGAAAAAAAACGTCTCAACGCATTTTTCTTTCAATAATTTCGATCATGTATATTTCTTTAACTAAATTTAACTTAGTTTTGACATAAAGACAGAAATATAAGATCTCGTGTGAGAATTGAACTCTCACTATTTAGAAGTAATGATTCTATACACAAGGTTTTTAACAATTACGCCATACAGTTGATGACTGGCCTTCCTAGAATGAGCAACCTTGCTGATGAAAGAATCATGCGGTGAGGAGTTTGCATGATCGAACAATGAATAGCAGCGATTAATTCCATGTCAACCGCCCAAGTATTAGATATTTCACTTGACTTTCAGAAAACTTGATGACGTCAACGCTCGGGTGTGACGTTTGCTAAAATAAATGCAGTTACAATTCCAGTTTTATATTGTTATTGAAGGAGCTGTAAGAGGTGAAGAATAGAGAGGGGAATGGGTATGGTGGATCCAAAGACAACATATAAGGGATTCCAATTAATCTATACAACAACCATCTAAATATGAGTGGACTCTGATGATTTGCTTGTAACGTTCTCAGCATCTGGCGCATAAATTGTCATCATATGCAAACTGTCAACAGATTAAAAATCACAAATAGTAATTATGAGCATAATATGAAAGTGATAGTTGCACTCATAATTACAGGAGCTCACAAAACAGCCTCGAAGGGGATTGTAAAAATAATTGGATATTAATGGAAGAATTGAAACCATTTACGAGTGTATCTCTAAAATGAGCAAGGATACTGAGAAAAGTGCTAGAGTATCAAGGAAACTTAAGTAAGAACACCAGATACAAATAATATGAAAATTCAACGGCGAAAATAATAATAATAATAATAATAATAATAATAATAATAATAACAACAATAATAACACAAATCGCCCAAACATAGTGATGAAATATCATAAACAGAGAATGTGTATTCTTAACATTGTCTGTAGATAATATGTATGTTTTAACATCTTAAAAAATATCAAAATTCAAGGATCTTGAAGTGTAAATCTTAAAAATGTAGCACATGAATTAATAGCAATTCCAGTTCTAGATGGAGCTGTCGGATTGATTTAAAAAGGTTCCAAAAGACTCACTGAAATGATTCCTGGTAGGCCATACCTTAAAGAAATACTAAAAATATTCTGAAAAGTACAGCTCACACCTTACAAAGACTCTATCTATCTATCTATCTATCTATCTATCTATCTATCTATCTATCTATCTATATATATATATATATATATATATATATATATATATATTATATACAAGTATAGGATTGGTGTAGATGTAATGAAATTCCAATAACCGGAAACACTATTCTTAAAAGAGTGCTTAATACAGAGTAGAGCAAATATTATTTATTCAATTGATGGCGTTGAACCTTCTCAAATGAGAGTGTGTTCAACTGTTGAAACAAAATGGGTATTTTTGTCGTGATGTTATAACATCTATATGTTCAATTTTTGATAACGTATTATATATATATATATATATATATATATATATATATATATATACATATATATACATATATATATATAATTTTACATACATATATATATATATATATATATATATACATATATATATATATATATATATATATATATATATATATATATATATAATCGCTATGTCTGAGGGATTAAAAATATTATTATTATTATTATTATTATTATTATTATTATTATTATTATTATTATTATTATCTTTAGTTTCTGGTTTATACACATTTACATTCTGGTGTCAAAGAGGAACCTAAGGTCAGAAAGGGATTCATGACATTTTCCACAGCTCATTCTTTGTAAAAATCAGAAAAGTTAAGATCACACACATTTTACTTAGATAAAGCACTTCGTAATGTGTGAGCTCTTCTTGTGCGTACACGTTTTTGTATTTCTTTATGGCATGGACTAACAGGAATTCCTTCTAAGAGTCTATCAAACCTTTTTCCAATCAATCCGACGACTCCATCTACAGATGGAATTATTCTTGTCTTCATCAGCCACATTTTTTTAGATTTACACTTCAACAAGATCCTTGTATGTTGTTAGTTTTTTGAAGATCTTCAAAGATACATTATGATCTGCAGTGACTGCCATGTCAATAAGAAAGCACGTTCTGTTCTTTGTTTGTTGTTGCTATTATTACTATTATTATTTTAGCCGTAGAATTTTCATATTAAATAGAAAATTTTATTATTGCTTTATTTTTTCAACGAAAATGTTCAATAAAAAATATCATGATACCATTTCTGGCCTTAGGTCTCTGGTTGGGACCGGGACGTAAATGAGTATGTAACATAACTCAAAGGAAATAATAATAATTTTGAGAACTGCCATTTTCATTCCCAGCGTTCAAATTATGAAATTAATTCTTATATTGTCAATATAATGCTCCCATTTTAATTCCAAGAGATTTCGGACTATGGAACACATTCTTATAATGGTACCACACGCTCCAACCGATTCCTTCTATAATATTTTTTTACCGGTTCAGTCCATTAGAAAAAAAGGAAGGATATCTTTCATAAAATTGCGAATAAAAATTGGTGGTTAACATACGGATCAGTCAAAGATAATACACCCTGGCCATGGAACTAATGGACAGAAGTAGTACACTCGAAAGGAAAAGGAGGATGAAGCAAAAAGTATACCAATGATGTCGTTACGTTAAGACTTTTAAATGTTGTTTCCTTTTAGGACTTAAGCGACTATGACTCTTCACGGATTTTTTACCTCTCGATTACAATGATTTGATGCAAGACTGTGAACGGCTCTCCTATTGCCTTCTCCACGGGTTGAAATTAAGATTTCTCATTATCTTGCTACCCCAGGCCTAGATCCCAATCAACTCTACCATCTAACCCATAGCGAATGATAAAAGGAGACGTATCTTGTGTGAAAGTGAGCACATGAGGCAAGTGAAACTTATATAATGGAACTGGGAATTATGGAACAATTGAAGATACTAATAATTTAGTTGGGGCTTAAGCAGCAAAACCACTATTTGCAACCTTCTGAATAGAGACGCGTTCCTTCAAGAGAGAAACTTTTAATAGATACTCGCACGTAAAACACGTCGGTCGAATGCGGAAAAGAATACGGAGAAATCAACCACTCCTTTAAATTCAAATCCGAGGAATGTATGAACGTTATATTGAAAAGAGAGACGGAAAAATCTCATGGCTGACAATATATGAAAGGACAACCCTTTCTATCATGAAATTAAAATAAAGATAGCTAACTTCGCTTTGAATTGAGAAAACCTAAGTAAGCAGTTTATGATAAAATCTAACTGATGCAAACACAAGGACAGGGTGGATTTCACCGCAGTTCAGTTTTCTTTGTTTAGCAGGGATAGACTTGAGGAGTTGATGTGAGTATAAATTAACATCGCCTGTGTTACAACGAATGCTAAGAATGACATTATCACTATGGTTCACGTTACTGGAAATACACCAAAATAGTCACTTTATTCACTGCAGTTTTCTCTTAGCAGTTTATCTCTGCAAAAATATTCTCTTACGGATTGTTTACTCGAAAAATGCTTTTGAATGATCGGCCAAATGTATTAATATGAACAACAAAAGCGAATTCAATAGTCTTAACATTTTTAAAATAGCAATAATAATAATAATATTAAGTATAATAATAACAACATGCTTTTCAAATTGACATAACATTCCTTGCAGATTGTAATGTATCTTTGAAGATCTTCAAAAACCTATTAATATACAAGGATATTGAAGCGTAAATCTCAAAACGTGGCACATGAGGATATCAATAATTACAGTTTGGAAAAGGTTCCGATAGACTCATTGAAGGGATTTCTGGTAGCCCATGTCATAAAGAAAGTGCACTCACAAGTACAAAGCACACGTTACGAAGAGCATTAACTATAGAAAATGTGTGGGATCTTAGCTTTTTTAAAAAAATATTTTTATAAAATGATCAGTAGAAAATGCCATGAAGCCTTTTCCGAACTTAGGTCTCTGGTTACATACAGCCTGCTTACAAGTAGAATTGTTCATAACCAAATTTGGTTCTCACCAGTCGAGGTGCAATTGAAATCCACTGAAACGAAGTTGCATCTTTGTAGTGAGTAAGCTGTTTTTGTCTATATGAAAAAATTATAATATTATTGCTCGACTATCAGTATCGAGCCCTCTTTTAGATTAATGCTGTGAGCGTTAGAATGTATATATTATTTCCGTTCTCATTGCATCGGATATATATATATATATATATATATATATATATATATATATATATATATATATATCCTTACCCTTTATATTGCATGAAACAATAAAACGTTGTTTGGTAGCGTTAATCTTTGTTGTAATTTATGCTGTTTTGTACCTTTAATTACACAGCAATATATATGTGGAATGAATTGGCAAGACTATTTTTTCGTAGTTTTTTTTATGGGTGATTTTTGTCATCCGGCATTTGTGTGGTCCTAAGTGTTTCGTGGTAAAGAGGTCGTACTGTACTGAAATCTCTCAATAAAACGGACTGAACAAAAGAAAAAAAGAAAATATATAAAGTTTACGAGGAAAAATTTGGATACGAAAATAAGTAGTAGAAACCTGATGAGAAGTATTAACTCGTAAGCAGTATCCATAATAAAGTCTTCTAGAGTCTTCAAAAGAATCTAAAATACAGGATGCGATGGATAAATTGTCGTCTAAATTACGCAAAAATGAAAATAACACTGACATCGTATTTTAACAGTTATATTTGACAAAATTACACAAAAATATCTTGAAATACTAAAGAGCAAATTTATTCAATAAAATCACCATTGGCTTCAACAACGGACTCCAGACGACTTTGGAATCTCCTGTAATTCTCCTGGGCGGTCTCCTTGTTTAAGTTTGTGAATGCTGCCCATAATAATCACATAATAATCAAGGCGGTTGACGTCTGGGGAGTTTTGTGGCCTAATGCAAGTGGTGATGTGGTCTCAGAAATTGTCTTTCAGTCATGACTGGGTTATCCTGCATGTATGGCATAGTGCCGAGTCCTGCTACCAGGTACATGAACTTCCAGCAGCCACCCTCTTGATCCAGAGCATCACTACCTCCTCAAGGCACTTGATGTAAGCCACTGTGTTGAGTCTGAAGCCCTGTGGGAAGATGAATGGAGACATAACATCGCCGTCACTAGTGAGATCACTCCAAAAATCTTCGTAATCACAATTAGAATCCTCTATGTCTTTCCGAATCCTCTGCACTGTCCTCAGATTAACACCCAAATACTGTGTAATGTTCATATTGGAGTAACTGACGTCATGGCTCTCTTTTTGCTCACAGACGGTGCCCAGCTAACCCTACGATACTCTGCAGTCGACAAAATCAAAATCAAAATATAAAATGACGACAATTTGCCCATCGAACTCCATACAGCATGCATACTGCCTACTTTCGGTAGTTTGGGATGAGACAACCAAATAGTGAATGACTACACGCACACATGATAAGACGCCAATAATGGGAAGGTAAACAACTCTATCGAGAATTTAATACATAAACAAAATGAAATTGCAAGCATAGAAATGTTTGCGTAAAAGACATTAGAAAATTCCACTAAATCACAAATATTTGAACGAAATATGTTAACGTCAGTAGCGACAAAATAGAATAAAATAGTAGATGTCATTTGTGTAGAGAATGAAATGAAAGTATGAAAAATATAATAAATAAATGTAGAGAATTAACTAAGAAGGAGTAGAAAAATAGATGTGACAAAGTAAGAAAGCTGAGTAATATGGAATTATGGAAATGTCTTCAGGGTGACTGTGAAGAAAAATAGTAGGAATTATTCCAGAAGCTGCTGAAAACAGAAAAGCAAACAATAAAATAATTTAATGGGCCCATTACATTTAAATTGATCACTCAATCCGAACCGGGAGAGCAGATTTAATTATCATAAAAAAAGAAGAAAAATATCAGCCAAATAGGGAATCTCATCAAACAAACCATTGATTCAAATGGAAATAGTTGAAGATAAGAAAATATTTTAATTCTTGACCCACTTTCGCAAAATATATACAAGCTAAACAGAATTAATCTCTTTTTTTCGAACAACTGTCACTGTCATCTTTGATGATTGCAATCATGAGATGTATTAACACTAAATTCTTTCTCCACAGGCATAGCTTTTACTTTTTAGACTATGCTCCATGGTAACTTCGTATGAGTATTTCGTTCAGCTTTAATTTTCCTGATGTACCTACATAAAGTAATGCTGTTACATTATTTATTCAACCTAAATGATGTTAAATGATTATCTTTCTTAAACATACATCCAGCTGAACCATATAATTCATGGTGAAGATATCTTTAACATCAACTTCGAACTTCGGCCTTATATACGGCATTACTAGTTAAACATTGTCCATTTAAGGGTCAGCCGCCCGGGTTTCTACAATTGCAGTTTGGTGCTTTACCTATTGAAAACAATAATAAATAGAAGCAGATAAAAACATGTTAGGCGAAACTTATTTGCATTATTTACAAGGTAAGTTTATAATTAACTGGAAACTAAGAATGTAAGGAATACAGAAAATCATCGTACCGCATTTCATTTCTCCAGTTACGGAGCATTGAGAGAGAAACAAAATTAAAGAAAATGTTCAGTTCAAAGTTCCCGATAGGTTATCCGGATTGATATGCACTTGATGCAGGTCAGAAGGTACAGCTACAGAAACGATGTGATAACAACAATAATGATGAGGACAACAGTCCGAATCTAAATAGTGTAAATAATGACAACTCTTCATCCCAGAAAATTCAGATAAAATATGTAGTTGGGAAATAACAAGAAAGTAGAAAAAAAATAAAATAAACGAAAAAGAATGGTTCACATGCTTCTGAGAAAAGAGACAAAAATAAAATAAGAAAAAGTGAAACAAGAAGCCAACAGACAATAACGTTTTTATCTCCTTTTCCCATCATTTTAGATTAAAAATGAACTGTTGTTGCCGAGATTAGCTTTCACGAATCATTATTGATTTTCGTTGTTTAATTTTTCCCCTCAGATCCAATGCGGCCTTATCTGACATTAGTCCAGAATTATCAGTAATTTTATCGCAGACGATATAAGAGCAACGTCCTCTCTCACGGTCCAAAAAAGGCTTACGGCCATATCACGTTGAAACACCAGTTCCCGTACGATTATCGAATTTAAGCAACGTCGAGCCTGGTCAGTACTTAAATGTGTTACCGCATGGTAATACTAGGATCTGTAAGTTTAGATGGTTTAATTAGTATTACTTGTATCAGTAAATCTGACAAATTCTTAAAATCTAAAAGTACTTTGATTTGTTTTTTTTTTTTTACGGCAACTCAAACTTTTCAAACAATCCATCGCAATCCCACACAAAAAATGAAAGAAAATAAAAAAAAAATGAAAAGTAAAACTAAGAGTAAATAAGAAAAAAAAGAGATGTTATCCTACATAACTGATTAATATTTATTCTTTCTGGAACCAAGCAAATTCGTTTGACGCTTCATTATATTGTCTTTATAGAAAAACTAAAATCTTATTTGTCTACTTGAGAGAGAACCCCGAGAAGACAAGTAACGGGGACTTGTATACTTGTTATTATTACTTGTATAATTTTTAATCGTTTTACCCCAAGCAAGGGGATAATGCCACTAGGATGCAGGGGTTGCGTGGAGTGAAAGAAAAAACCGAGGATGAGAGGGATTGGCGCAAGGGCAAAAAGGAACAGGTTTCAAAAAGACAGAAGATGGCGATTGATTTTGCATTTAAATTTTTGAAAATCGTAATTATCAGGGAATCAAGAAATCGGAAGGTGAGAAGTGCGAGAACAGAAATTGTTAGAGTAGAAGTGGTGGTTACATCTCGCTATTTCAGCAGTAAAATGGTCAGATCTAGTTGCCAATCTATTTGCACGCTTAAATTCATGTCGCCGGGGCAGCAGAGAAAAAGAACTCATCAGAACAACTGCCTTGAAAATATATTTGTAGAAAAGGCAGAAGGAAACCGCGTCATGACAATTTTATTAAGAATCTTAAGTTCTACAGCAGGTGCACCAAACCAGATATGGCAACAATGTTCAATGCACTACTAATGATAGATTTATAAATGTTCAAGATGAATTCTGACGAGAGAAATTATCTGTCCCGACACAGCGAACCAACCTTCCCCTGAGCTATAGCGGCTGAGCAAGCGAGTTAGAAGCAAAAATGATGATCGTGGTTTCAGTAGCAAGTTTCCATAGTTATACGCTCGAAGAGATATGGCATATCCAGGATGCAGGCCTCTGGGCAGGGTTGTTTTTTTATGACAGATTGGCAGTTGTCTATGCAGCGCATCTCCCCCGCTCCAAGTCAACGATGGTGTCCAAGGAAAATACAACATGGCACCAACGTCGTCGCAGGAGTTGACATAACGAAACTGAACATGACATCAGACTCTCTTAGGGACTCCGGCTCTAGATTTGAATTCAGAATTGTCCTTCCCTTAGTCTAGTTGCCAACCATTGCTACAGAGATCAGACTGCCCTACTATTTACCCATAATTAGAGGTTTTGAATTCAGAGTTTTTCCTTCTCCGAGACCGGTTGCCAACCAAGGATATATAACTTATATAAGAAATATTACACACATTAATGCTGTAATAATAACTAAAGAAAATAAGGAGGTTAATTTAGAGAGAGAAAATGTAAAGCTAATATTAGACTGACAAAATTATTAAAAGCAATTTCTGACAGAGGGAATTGTTCCCGTATATATACAAGGGGGGAATAGCAAAATTGTCCACATTGTGTAGCAGCATAATTGTTCACCCCACATAATGTTTAATATAAAAAAAAACACTTAACTAGTGATTTTTTACAGATTTTCAGATAAGACGTTTAGCCATCTTGACAACATTTGTCGTAAGAATCACTGAAAAACCCTTTGAGGTATTCAGATAAAAAAAAGAACAGGTTAAAATCATTTTATGTCAGCCCCACTGTGTCTTCCCAGCCGATCAATAGTGAAATGAACATGATCATTCAAGCCTTCAGTAACATTCATACTCTTCAAAGTCGATTCAAGAACCATCAAGAGAACGGCGAATAAGTTTAAAAAAGAAGGAACAGCAGAGAGGAAAACTGGGTCAGGAGGTCACAACGTCATTTCAACTTAGAGCTAAATACATTCTTATTGTTCAAATAGTGTTATAAAAACCTCGGGGAATTCCAGTAAGATGTATTTAATCATTTCTAAGATACAACGGTTCAAAGCTTAACAATTGTACAATTTTGCTGTTACACAATTTGGGCACATCTGATAATTATTTCACATGAATTTTGTTAACAAAGCAATAAGTATCTCCTTTCAAAGATTGCTTTTATAGTTTTTAATGCAGTATTAAATAATTTATCAGTGCTTATCATATGGAAATTAAGTTTACTCTTCTCTGCAGTTGAAAAGAGATTTCTTTTTTTATATACTTTACCAATCTTTAAAGATGATTATTATTGCTCACAAAAGTGGCATTTTGGAGCAGATCGATTTTTTCAAAATATTTCCTTGGTAATTACCGGTGAATAAAGTTGTGCCACAAACAGGAGTCTCTCGTTTCGTTTTGAGTCCACGACTCCGAATTTATTTATGGGTGGACTTTTGGTTTACATTGATATCTTTGCTTCAGCGAGCCTATCGCTCATACACATATTTTTGGTCTAAATATTTATCACCCTCCAAGTTTTACTTTTATTCCTAATTAATTAGAATTAATTAATTTTCCGAAACTAACTTTAACATTTCGTCTTATGTGGTCTTAAAATTCTGGTGCACGACAATGGTAGTTCCTTTGCTGTTTGTAGCAAGTTAATCTTTCACTTATTTTGTTTTCCAAATTCTATTTCTGTAAATGCTTCTTTTGTCCTTCCAGATCTTTTTTCATGGTTCTTATATTTATCATGACTGTGTTTATACTAGAGACATTATAGAAACAGGATCTATTGTTTCCAGATATAGGTCGCAAAAGTGTCATTTTGGATCAATATCATTTTTTATTTAAATTCCTTATTAATTATGGGTGAATAAACATCTTTTTTTTAAAGTTCACCCCAAGCAAGGCATTAAAACCACAGAGACATAAGGAGTCACTGGGTGTGGAAGAATTAGAAAACAGAAACGTGACTAAGGACCGAGCACAGAAGAAGAAAAATAAGGTGGGCAGTAGATAGCGATTGACATTGCATTTAAATTTTTCTTTGGGGGCTAGTAGTGGTTTTTCTAAGCACAGCTCAGGTGTGGCACATGGCCGAAAGTATGGGGGCACACAGTGATGATCGAACTTTGGAGGCTAGTATAATTCCTTGGGTTTCTTCTTTGAGGTCAGTCTACTTCTGGTCTACATCAGTAACATGTTTTTGATGATGCAAAGCCTATGCAGATCTTTGTCTAGTTATTTAAAACCCTGTTTATCTGCAAGCTGCTTAACTTTTTTTTAATTGTTCTATCTATATATTCATCATTTTCCAATTTCATATTCAGTCCTTTTACAAATATTTTGCTTTTGAGTGGATTTTTTTTCATATTTTTTTTTATTGTAAAGTAAATTTAATATCCTTTTTTCAGTGCTCTCAAAATATTGGTCTTTTTTTTTACAACGAGTTTTACCCTTTACAAGGTACGGGGCCACTCGAGGTAGAGAATTCCGTTTGGGGGCCATTTGTGTATACCGGAGTGGAAGATAACGGTTAACTCTAAGCTTGAACACTTTAAAATTGCAGTGATCGGGAAAACATCTTGTTGAGACTCGGTTCCACTGAACAGTGCTTTGCGAGAAGCTGCTTGAGTGGAACTTACTTCTCACCGATTGAATACGGAGGAAATGTGGGTGATTTGCTACTATGTAAGTGGCATGAGATGTACTTGAAGTGAATGTTTACTTCGGCGGGACCAGGGAATGTAGTTCGTCCGAGTGGAAGTTGCGATAGAGTAGATCTAATGGTAGTTGATTTGTATGTCCTTTCAAGTTGTATCGTTCTCCTGCTATCATTCTTTAATAATAAATACATAAGATTGCAGATTAACTTCCGGTCTCCAGTGGTGCTGTTTGTGGTAAGTTAATATCTTCTTAATTTTGGAGCCTGATTTTCTGATTTCACACAAATTGTGGTTATTTATGTTAAATCTATCAGTTAAATAACGCATGACTCGTATATTCATGGCTTTCAGCTTTTTGTCTAAAATACAGCCTTTTTTCAATAATGGCGCGCGCACTGCTAAAATACTCTTTTGAAAACTTGTTCTTTCATATTTACACGCTGGATTCCATTTCTTTCATTGACCGCTAACTAATTATATACTTCTTCCATTATTCCTACATCTAGTTCTATAGCTTAACACTCAGCTGCCAACTTCTTTTGAACGTCGCTGCTTCACATTTATCCAATCCAAACTACATCCCTATATCGCTGTCACTAAAGCTTTTAGCAGAAAAATCCTTTCAGTTCGCTACTATTCTTACTGTATTATTTAAAGTTGTCTATGTAAATGAGACGGCGGATGATATTACCTCTCGTTTTGTATGAAAATCCAGTTTTGTTCACTTCATTTGATAATGGAAGCAGTAGATAGAAGAAATGGAAAGAGAATCCTGCTGGAATATATCCTGAGCTATATGGATAGTTTTTTTTAATGTTAGAATACCATTTGAATAAGCGAGCAAAATGTTTAACTTCTGTAATGACACGCTATATCGCAAAGATTTATTAATACTTGAGAAATGTTGTTGTTCTTCTTCATCTTCTGGCCATACCACGTTGAAACATGGTGACCGTTTGGGAACAGCAGGTGCTGTAAGCTTGGATGTGATGGTGGTATACTGGATAACGGAATTTGAAATTGGAGAGTCGAGGTTTAATTACATTCGGGTTCCTTATATTCACTTACGTAAAAATACGCTTGGAAGGGGTATGAATCCACCTCTTCTCCCCCAGCTATAGGTTAATTAGTAGGATTCGTATCAGTAAACCATTATTATCTCCAAAATGTTCTTACAGCGTAAATATTTTCTGAATTTAAATGACCTTCAAAAGGTTGATAAGCCGTAAAAACAAATCAATCAATCTTCTTCCCCTTCTCGTTTACATTGATTTGCTGTTTGATGCTGTTAATTGCCAAGATTTTCACCTGAGACCGAATGTAAATTAAAAGTTTTCTTCGGAATATTGCTCGGCGTATTGGACTGAAATAGTTTCTCTAAGATCTGTGATTTGTTTTTTCCAGCTTGTCGAACTTTTGCAGGTTATTTAAAGCCAGAAAATAGTTTTAGAGTGTAAAAAGGTAGTCGTTATAGAAGTCTTCTTATCGCAAGAAAATTTCTGTATGCGCAATATTTCCTGCAAGACATTTTACTTTGTCACTTGAACTTCCTACTCTTAAATAAAACTGATAATGGGAGAAACGTTTGAATAATTGTAATTTCTGTATTAATTATAATAATAACTAAGTAAACTTACTATTTTTCACTTGCTTAAATAATTCAAAATAGTTTCAAGAAAATTTAAATAAAAAAAGAGGATTTTTAATTATTTAAGTAATTCCAAAAATGTTTCCACTCTACTCGATTACTTTGTAATAATGGGAACTTCAGACGACAACAATGAATAATTCGAACGCTACGGGAAGTAACACCATAATTAGCGTTGCTGGGTTTAAAATAATTATAAAATAATTATATTAAAGAATTATATTTAAAAAATGTCTACTATATGTCCGCGTCTAAAAAAGTTATTTTACATGTCAGCATTACATTTATTTTGCGTCTTCTCTAAATATAAACACTCTGAAATTCTTCTTCTAATTTACAACTGAAATTTGACAAAACAATAAAGAAAAGCGGGAAGAAAGGACTATAAATTGTAAGAGAAATGAATGTATGATAATCCGCAATAGGCAGAGTCCAAGAATTAGAGACACCAAAATCAATCAAGTACGAACATTTAAATACCTAGAAAGCGTTTTAACATGTTGGGGTCAGTCACTGACAACCCGTGAGACGCGGATATGCACTTGGCGGTAAAATCACCGATGCAACTGAATTCCCTAAAAGACACTGGATTCAAAGTCGATGAATAGTTACATTTATTTATTCCACCGGTTCTGACATTCACAGCTAAGATGAAACACCGCGGACACTGAGACGAATCGTTCTAGGTCATTTCGTATTACGTTAAGAAGGAAGCTTCCTAGGACTTTGCTGCTCTGTGGAACAGCCTTCACAAAGGAATCTTCCCCGATCACTACAATCTTAAGCTCTTCAAGTATTGGGCCAACAGTTATCTTTACTACATATCCTCAGGATCAGATATTCTTATCTCCATTCTTACATTCGTACAGCAATCTCATCTAGTAACTTTCTACCTTGCCTGGCTGTTTGGTCCTGTGTTAGGTAAATAATTATTTAAAAAATCTCAGCCGAGATGGGTAACTTATATCAATTACACAATGCGGCAATACCGATCAAACAATCTGTTCTCGCTATTTAGTAATAAGATATTCCAGTCTTATTTAGCAGTAAATTAAACATATTTATATCATTCAGGAATAAAATAAAACATTATTTCAATTTCATTTATCCATTTATGAAGGTATATATCCTGGATTTCTGGGTGGTGGTCTCGGTAGACTAATGTCAACAACCATTCTGGACGGTCCTCGCTATGGAATCAGCGAACCTTCAAGTTGGAGGACATCACCTCTAGTTTGACCTGGAAATGAATGGGTTATCGGAGGCCAATCTGAGGGCTACTTAACCAGCACACACTACAGGAGCCCATTCTGAGGTCTATTTACCCACAACACGCTACAGATGGATGATTACCTCTTCGGCTTATCCAAAATACGCCACAGGATACCATTTTGAGGTCTACTTAATCAAGACAAGCTACAGATGGATGATTACATATTCGGCTTACCTAAAACACGCTACAGGTGCCCATTCTAAGTTTCATACCCAGAATGTCTAAAAATATGAATTAGACAAGATATCCCTTAATATATATTTTAAACTGTTGCAGAGTAGGACTCAGCGGACTTCATGTTCTTCCCTATTACTGTGACAATGGACTGTTCTTATTTAGGAATGCGGTAAGTTGCATATTAAAGTGGGATTTGAGTCGTATTTGATTTACTCTATGTATGAGTATTTAAGAAACCACTTATGTCTGTTCCTTCGATACTCTAACTACAACTTCCTAAATCCCGGCTATTTTAAACTAAGACAACACTACAACAAAAATGATGATAACTCTTCATCCCAGAAATTCAGAGAGAAATTATAAATAAATTTACATTCAATTTTATGGCAAAGCGTAACTAATTATGCACTACTATAACGATAACAAATCCAGGTAAATCAACAGGCATGTATATTTAAATTAGTTCTTTTTTCTCTGATATTTCAACACAAATCTATTGAATAATGATACGACAACACTTCAACAAAATATTAAATTAGATAAGTGTAATATGGATAACATTAAATATTGGCGAACTGTACATTAGTTTATTTTGATAAGCGATTTTTTTTATAACTTAAATGTTATTTTCCTGTGTGTTTTTCTTGTATAACTACCAGTAGCGGAAATAGCAGTGGCATTGAAAGGACTTTGTATGAGTACTCTATGACATGCAAGTCATAACTTGTGGTCTGCTTGAAGTAAAAATGAAATCGTTCGGTTATTAATCGATGCAGTTATGTCCCTGAATCAATCTGTCTCCTTTTCAAGCTAAGACCGGACGCGCGGAAAGTGACGGTTTGTAAATAAACCATGTCTGCACTCTCTCGCCATACCATAATGATTAGCGAATTAGTAAGGTTCACAATTACTACATAATTTACAAATAACAAAAAAAAAAAGAAGAAAAGTTGTACGATAGGCGTGTGTTTTTTTTTCACTGGATTTGACATATACAACAAGACGATTCTCAAAAGACGAGAAAATCAACTACGATTTATTATGAGTCTGGCATACGTTTTATAGGTGACATTATGGTGAAGGCAGATTCAGAAAGAAGAATGAAATAGCTGTTAAATAAAGTAGTCTATGAAAGTAATACGAAAGGATCAACTATTAATTTGCAAGATAGAATGCATGGTTGTGAACAATGAAGACAACTGAAGTTGTGGGTTACATGTCGGGAACATCAAAATCAAGCGTGTGCGGAAATGTGACCGTAACATGGCAACCGATGACGGAAAGCGTGACACAGAAACCCGAATGTAAAGAGGAATAGCGAAAGATGCCTTTCAGAAACTAAGGAAAGTATTAAAGGACTGCGAAATATACAATGTTGTATATAACAATGAAAGTTGAACAATTAACAAATGTAAAAGAGATTTGAAGTGACAGAGAAACAGGAAAGTTTTAAACGAGCACTGGAAAAGAAGGGCTGCTATCAGTCAATTAGAGATTGAATTTAGAGAACACATAATTAGGAAAGAAGGATTGGATAACTTAACACCCAAAGGGGATAATTAAGAGAAAAGAAACGGCAAATTGCATTCTGAACACGTTTGAAAAATTGATGCCAAAACAAGTACCAGGAAAACAGAGAGAGAGAGAGAGAGAGAGAAGAGAGAGAGAGAAAGAGAGAGAGAAAGAGAGAGAAAGAGAGAGAGAGAAAGAGAGAGAAGTAGTAAAGAGAAAGAATTACTGAAACCAGCAAAGAATGAAGTCCTAAATAGGCGTGATCATTGGCATTCTGAAATGTCATATAAAAAACGAAGTGAGTTCGTCCCCCACTGGCTTATTCATGTTTGTATCATTGTAGAAAACTAATTTTAATAAACACCAAAAATTATGCCATGAAGGGAACCAAGGATAGTGTAATGTTATAGCGGAATAGAATTTGCACTCAATTTCATACCAAAGGAGACAGGTGAAAGGTTGACCTGACATTATTCCCGGCCACAGAGTGCAAAATTACGTAATTTCACAGTTCATCTGGTTTTACAAGCATTGGAAAGAATAGTAATACACGCAGTTGTATAAATACCAAATTCAGTGAAGAGTTTGGCAGTTCCTCAGACATTTCAGACGAAAATATAAGGTCCACGTTCGTATGATGCTTCCGCAACAAACACTGGCCAAGAGTAATTGACGAATATTGGAGTAAAGGTAATGTCAAATATGAAATACGCAAGTCTAGTGTTATGAATCAAGTCGGCATAATGACGTCATTGCAATAGGAAGATATGGTTGCCTCAATAACAGGTACATCTCTGGCTGGAAAATCAGAAAGAGAAACTTTTATCTGAGTACGAAGATTGATCACTGGTACATTTAGCCACATTTTAAGACAATGTCGGCGGAAGCTTGATTCTATCAGACAGGTAATACCCGAGATATTTTTGAATATACATTCATTAATTATATTTTTAATCTTTAATTTGTAATCGACAACTCAATCATAATTATACGACAATTAAAAATAAATTAAAAGATTTTATTTTCAATTTCACTCCATGATTACCTACCTTGACGTGGTTCTATGACACGGAAAGTGGTTTATCTCAGGTCGATGGGAGATGTACCATTTTGCGTGTCAGAACATTGCATTTAAAATTTTGAAGATCATAGTGGACAGGAAAGCAAGAAGCCGAAAATGAGTTCCACAAGCGCCAAGTGTTAGCATAAAACTGTCAGCATAGGGATTATCGTTGGATCTAGCCATTCAACTGCAAAATGATGAGACCTTGCTATCAATCTAGTAAATTCATATAGTCGCTTAAATTCGTAACGTCCAGGTACCAAAGAGGAAAGCTCATCAGAACAGTTACCAGGAAAATAATTATGGTAAATACACATGGAAGCTACGTTAGGGCTGTGGCAAACGAGCTGAAGCCTGGATTCCAGGTCAAGACCATTAACCCTGCAGATTCCTCTCTAAATACAAAGAAGCATTAAACCAGATATGACAGCGATATTCAGTAGAAGAGGGAATAGTAGACACATTAAGTAGTAATCAAGATTTTAGCGAGAAAGATTGTCTAGAACGACACAATGAACCAACTTCCCAAAATTTCTCAATAATAGAAGAATAAAGATCATTAACGCGAAAACCTAAAACACGATTAACGAAAAGAAAAAATGTATTTCTTACAAAGCATAGTTTTTGAAATACATATACTTTCAAAATATTATTATTCGATCAACATTTAATCGAAGCTGTCAACAAGATGCAAAATTGAGATCAAGTGAAAAGAAAATCGCTACCTGATGTCACTTAAGCAGGTTCTTATTCAGTCCTTATATGTAAATGAGCGGCTTATAATTGAAAAAGTAATTTACGTTATCGTTGTTGACAGTTTCGTGAATTTTTATTATAAACATTGAAAAGATGTCGGCGTTTGCGCAACTGCAAACAGTTTCGGCGAACACTCTAA
>OZ038503.1:51498491-51525968 GCA_964036315.1 Acanthosepion esculentum | reverse complement strand
ATTTTTACGTTGATGTGAATACACATGAACACCAAGGATGAACTGAAAGCAAGGCTTATGGCAGCATTCAGCAGTTTAAACAAGGAAACCAACCAGAAGATTTACAGGAGATTCCCAACTTGTCTGGAGGCCGTGTTTGAAGTGAATGGCGATTTTTTTGAATAAATGTATTTTTTAGTATTTCAAGATATTTTAGTGTAATTTTGGTAAATAAATCTGTTAAAATAAGATATCAGTATTATTTTCATTTTTGCGTACTTTACATGACAATTCATCCATCGGACCCTGTATATGTGTGTGTAGGGGGATGCTAGTTAAGTTCTACATCGAAAACATCAAAGATATAGGGACGACCAGCTTTAAATTTAAATTCTTTAACCGTTTTAACGTCCAGTGTATCTCGAGGAACAACATCACTGATCTCATTCATCTTGCTATCGCATTTGTTTTTATTTTTATCGCTATTGTTTTGAAATCTCCCACGTTGTATCAGCATTAGTTTTGTGAATACAGTATGTTACATGATCCTGGAAGTAAATTTGTCTTAGAACATTCTGAAATTATTGCATTTTAAATACATTTTTGCTTTAATAAATTGTTGTCTTTTTTATTAAAAACGACATTATTGAAGTCAAAATTATGGTCAGACGACGAACGAATGAATTATGTGTATTTTTTTGTAAAAGATCTTTTTGTATTCATACAATCTATCGATAAATTCATTATTAGTTTGAAAATATTCCTTCTAGAGATGAAACATGTCATGTAGGATGTTGTATTTCATTTTGCCATTCGTTTACTCACTATTAGTCTGATATATAGGTTTTTTACACTGTGTTGTGGTAGGATCCACCTAATCTGCATAGGTGACTACCGACTATATAAATAATGGTTGGTACCGGAAGACGAGGAGGGCGAATACAGAGATCCAGCTAGAGACTCTGCCCGACTGCGACTTAGTCAACACATTCTCCAGGAACGTCTTCCCAGAAATATACAGAAATACTATATGTAAATATTGTGTACATTTTCTTGTTATAATACATTCTTGTTCTAAGTACATTTTGTGTTGCATTATTATTCCATGCATTAGTCGAGATTCAACAATGAGTCAAGACTCAACAATGGCGACGAAGTAGAACGAACCATACGCCAAGTTTCAACAATGGCGACGAAGTAGAACGAACCATACGCCAAGACTCAACATACTGTATTTTCCAGATAAGTCTCGAATAATAAATTTGTGCTTAGCAGTCTGGACTAAACAATGTATGATCCGAAATTTAAATTTTCGTATTATTTTCTGCTTGAAGAAAAGAAATTCGTTTAACATATTTTTCTCTCATAGCCGGTTTATAGTCATTCTTGGTAACTAGCAGTTAGGCAAATTAAAATAACAACATGGACCGACAGTATTAATAAACCAGTAATATAAAGAAATAACCGATAAAATATTCAGTTGATTGCATCAAATTCTCGTGATCGTAGAAAGTAGAGTTAAATAAGAAATACATGAAGCAAAACATCTGAAAAGTTTGACAAATTAAAGATAACTTTGAAGTCTGCTTTCAAAGTACAATGGCCGGTCAGTGGATGTCAGACTAAAGGTTTGTTCAACAGTTAATTGATTGATTAATTTAAATACCTTGAAATAAGGTTTATTCTCCCATCTCGAACGCTAAATTTGATTCTACTGATAATTGTTTGACTTTACAAGCAAGGTTAATCGGCTATGCCCAACAAAGAATAACTTCTAAGATCCTCATTAACCGTTATTGGTGGAGATGTTTGATTCCTTTGTAAATATTCGTGTCACGTTGACGACCGTATATTACCGTTAATAGTTGTATTAAAGGTAACGAAAATTCACTACTATTTAAGGATAAGCACTAATAAATTCATGAGCGTCGTAAGATTCAGTTTTAATTATAAAGATTAAAATAAATATCCACTATTATTTGATTAAAAAAGAGTCGAATGCATGTGATACATGAATGACCAATCGACATTAAACAACACAAAAGTGAAAATACCAAAATGTCTTTCCACTTTTTCTCCATATTTGTCTCTTACGAAGCTTTAATAAAAGTGAGGCATGTTAGATGAATAGAATGTTCCTATTTGTTCTTTAGCTTTTACCAGAGTATTATGTATAGAGTTCTACAAACATATTAATTATAGGTTTCTGCATTGATAATATATTTATATTCCATTAAAACATTTATGGATATAATGCATAAATGGGTTATTGCCCACTGTTCTATTTTTAGGGCGGTGGATATTAATGGTAATGTTAACCGTTTACTTATAAGGAAACATTCGGTATTTATTGATTGAGCAGTCAGTGCTGTTGTCCGTTGAATTTTATAAATGGCTTCTCTTAAAACCATTTTTCAGAAAAATAGGTTTCTCAAGTCCAGTAGCTGTTATCGCTCTTTCCAGTACTGATGGGAGTTTCATTTCTTACTTTTTGTTTGAGGTTGTATGGAAAGCCAACATTTTGATTAGGTTATTATTCTTTCTTCGAGTTACATAGGCTAACCATGTTGTTGAAAGTCCTCGAGTGATCTGGTTTCTTTGACCTGATACAATTTGTAGTGATTCCGAAATGCCAGTGCGTTTCAGAATCAAAACGTGGAATTCGAGAAAATGTGGCCCTCACTAAGACTTACACGCTTCACTCATTTGAAGCCGTTTCTATTGCCACGTGCATTTTGATTGTGGACCAAATGACAGGTTAGATGCACCAAAACTCAGGTATTTTGTTTAAAACTTCTATTGCTCAAGGAAAAATGCAACTTCATTGCGTTTCCTTTATAACCTATTCGAATTATTAAGTATTGGATATAGATTTTAAGTTTAAAAATCATCAGTCAAGGAAAAGATTTAAATGCCCGCACAAGCTAAAAGAAAGAAAAAAATACGTCTCTTAATAATATAACGCAATATCAAACTATATTTTAATCAAAGCTAAATATACGTTTCAAGTGATTTAATGACGATTGAAGATGTAAAACTTCAACGTCTGAAGATATAAAACTTCCAGTGTCGTCTATATAGTTCAATTTTGTTTAAAACTCGATAAGTTCCAGTTATGTTTTCAGAAACTCTAAAAGTGTAATGAAATTTGAATGATTCAATAACTGATCATTTTATCGAATAAGTCAATGTAAAAAAAACTGCGAGTAGAGCATTTTATAGAAGACGCTAAATAATAATTAAAATGACTGATTTATATTTTCTGATATATATTCCTTACAAAAATGGCTTTTAAAAATCAGTTCCCCTCAAGCAATGCAATACAAACGACTAGGATGCAAGAGGTTAGTGAGAATGTATGAGACAGAAGATGATAAAAAACAGGATTCAAGGAGACAAATGATGACGACTGACATGGTGTTTAAAATTTGGAGTGTCGTAGATGACAGGAAAGGAGGAATCCGGAAGAGAGTTCCACAAGCGAGAAGGCTTTGAAACATCGTTCGACTGGAGGGCCAATGGGTAGTCTTAAATTTGAAGGAGTTAGTCACGGCTATCGGTGCGGTACGTAAAATCGGTGTGCCGAATTCAATACCCGGTCGATTCTGCTTCTCTCACTTTGCGCTAATGAAAAGACATGATTCATCTCCCTACAGCTATGGGTTAAATGACAGGGTAGATTGAGCTTTTTTGCCTTGAGATGTCAAGCAATTTAGATTAAAACTCTGAATTCAAACCGGCTTGAAGATTTACGGAAATCACTGGGGTCAGTAAAACCTTGGGAGTAGAGAAATAAGACTAAACGAAATTTATACATTATTTTCACTGTGACTTCGAAAAAAAAAATTGTGAGTCTCTTATTGTCAGTTTTATTCAGATTTACTTTGAATGGGAATGCATACTCGGATTTGCTAATTTTTTCAACCGTAGTGAATTATTTATTCCTATATATTCAAAGCGGATATATGAGGAACATGAAATGGAATAATCGCCTTCTTCTATGTGCCGCATCACTTCAGGACATAAGCGAACATAGCTCTCCACAACTTCCTAGCAGTTTTTCTACTTTTGGTAAGACTGATTGAAAGTAGTTGGGAAAATGCAAATAAAATTAAAAAAACATACGGCGCCTTCCTTAATGAATTTAACATGAAAATTAAGAAGTCAATCAGAGAATTAGAGAGGACTACAATAAAATAAATAGACATATATATATATATATATATATATATATATATATATATATATATATATATATATAGAGAGAGAGAGAGAGAGAGAGAGAGAGAGAGAGTTGCCTGACGATTGCACTAGCATGAAACAGACTGTCACCTCTACGTGTTGACTTCTATGTTCACTTTTATATTTACACACGCTCTATCTCTGATATTGAGCACTTTATCCCATAAATATAGCACACTTTAAGACTATATTTCTTCATATATATATATATATATATATATATATATATATATATATATATATATATATATATATATATATATATATATATGGGGGTTTGGGGTGGTTTGGGGTGTGATAAAAACAAGGAAGTTCTGTACTGTATATTTTTATTTACTTTTTCAATATTAATATTTTTTTATTTCCGGTTCGTATTAATAAATTAAAATTTACCATGTTTTATTGCTTTCTAAGTATTTAGCAATACCATCAGGAATAAAAAAGAAATATTAGTAATATTGAAAAAGAAATAAATAATCAACAAAGAACTTTCATCGGTTTTTGATCAAACGTTCTATAATGCAAAATTTCTTCCCAAATACACCCGATATACAAAAAGCAACATATTACAATATATTAGATTCTATCCTAAGTAGACTGACCACTATATCCAACAAAATCAATAAAGATTTAATTAGAAATTGGAATTACAATTTGCCTCTGAAGATGATCTTGGATAAGACTGAAAGTACTTGGAAAAATAAAAGAAATGACCAGAACTATGGCGTCTTTCTTTATCAGTTTTGTAATAACATTTAGAAATTGTTCTGTGAATTTGAGAGGATTAACATAAAAATAAATAGCCATAATATATCTAGATTATTCAAACATGCTAGAATTAAGATATGCTGCATATATATATATATATATATATATATATAGATAGATAGATAGATAGATAGATAGACAGATAGATAGATAGATAGATAGATAGATATGTATTTATTGCGTATATTGTGGCAGCATGTTTTCATTTAGAGATTTCTCATTGAATAATTTAGACAAGTTTTGTCTGCTTATTCTCAATATGATCCTCTCGTATTCACGGACAAGCTTTTTAGTATCCTTATTAAAGGAAGAGAGAAAATTATCATATTTATACATATTCCGAGTACTTTCGACATTAGCACAATGCCATCATCAGGGTGTTGTTTCTTTTTCTAACAGAAAATTGTTTTGTTAATCTGAAAGTTAAAAATATTTTCAACTATGAAGTGAAAAGCTCTAGGTTTATGTACTGTGCGGTATACATTTCATGTTTGGAACCTCATGTGTTTATATATATATATATATATATATATATATATATATATATATATATATATATATATATACATATATATATATATATATATCGTGGTTGGTCGTTCAGTAATATATACAGATTTGGTGGTGGAAACTATTATGCTTATTTTTCAAAATTTTATCAATAATTCTATAATTGAAAATAAATATATTTTTGAATGTCACATACATCGTTTGTCACAATATATGATCTGTTGTCATAATATATGGCTTGATATTAAATTTTCGGACATTGTTTTAATATTAAAGTATCAACTAAATGATTTTTACGCAATCCCTTGACGCAGAATATTTCATTTATGGAATTAAGGAAAGTCAAAACCATTTTTACCTTCTTTACCATACAAGAACGACATGAATATTTTATCCTTACCGTACTTTCATCGACTGACATCAGGATAGAAGAGTTGCACTTACCTGAAATAGAAACAAAGACAGTTTGTCATTAGAAAGAAACGAATATCATAAATGTCATTAATTACGGTAATAGGCATGCATTGATACGCCATGTTTTGCCCTTCACTTGTGCAAGAACGTGCATGCGCAGTCAATGCCTCCATGAGTAAAAAAGAAAGAATGCAGACAATATTTAATGGAAATTTCCAAGTAAGACAGATAAAGTAATATTTTTCACTGTTTACAAAAAACTACTTCATTACTCTTAAATCCAAATTTCAAAACAGATTTTATGGAAACTGGAGAAAATAAAAATTATATTTTCAGTGTTTACATGATATATTTACATTACAAATTAGTTTCAATATTTACAATAAAATTGTGGCCAAGATAAATAGTAATTTTGCTTTATTTAGTCTTCAAAATAGTTCATTGATATTTCAACAAATGGTGGGTGTATACATAATTTAACTCGCCAGAAAATTTAATTTAGCAAGAGATGGGAAGTACTTTGAAAATAAAAGTGATTGTCACTGTTACAGTGCGTTTCTTGCCTCATTGTAATACACGGAAACATATTTGTGAATATGAAAGAATTATGCTAAAAAGAAGCAGACATAATGTTTGTAAATTATTTAATTAGACATGCCTAAAAGAGAATTTGCTGCCTAAATACAATATATATATATATATATATATATATATATATATATATATATATATATATATATGAAGAAATATAGTCTTAAAGTGTGCTATATTTATGGGATACAGTGCTCAATATCAGAGATAGAGTGTGTGTAAATATAAAAGTGAACATAGAAGTCAACACTTAGAGGCGACAGTCTGTTTCATGCTAGATGCAATCGAGTTGCCTGACGATTGCATCTAGCATGAAACAGACTGTCGCCTCTAAGTGTTGACTTCTATGTTCCCTTTTATATATATATATATATATATATATATATATATATAGATAGATAGATAGATAGATAGATAGAGAGAGAGAGAGAGAGAGAGAGAGAGAGAGAGAGAGAGATTCAATTGATACTAATTTGTTGTCAGTAAAAGATTTATAAGAATGACGGTTAAAAAAACTTTAACTACATACCTAAAACAGGGAAACATATTTGTGTTATAGCTACATTGATGGAACTAGGAGTTTTAATACTTCTCATCTGAGAGATGACTTATGACAGCTGTTACTTTGGAGGATGCGACTAATTTCTCTTTGTTATTCTTCCAGGCTTATTGAATTGCTGATTCCCAGGGCTGAAGACAAATACTTCATACATTTTAAGATACAAGCAAAGTTTGAATTCAACGTTTCAGATATAAACACTTATGCGTTGGGTTTCTGGAGATACTCATGCTATATATTATCTATGTACGAATAACTCGGGCGTTTGAAAAAAGATATTTCTGGATTATATTACTTCCAGCATATAATAGTAGAAATAGTTCTTTTATACAGGTCAATCAGTCGGACATTAACAAAAGGCATGGCAAAAAATGATGTTATATCCACTCGACTATTGAGAGTTACTCTAGCTGCATACAGTGTTCCTATGAATCCATGGGAATATTTCATTAGAAAAAAAGAAAACGGTACTTAACTGCTATGCCGTGCATATCCTTCTGTGTATCAGTGAATGCCTAAGAATTTCCTTAAAGATAAAGAAGACACTCGAAGTTGTTCTACAAACGGATTCTGAGAATGTCATGGACAGAAAATGTGAAAAACGAGAAAGTTTCAAAGCAAAAAGGAACTAGGACGGCCATACTTAAAATCAGAAAAAGACAGTTGGAATTTTCGGTATACATTATGAGGAAGGACAGCTTGGAAAACTTCATACTTGCAGGGCGTATTAAAACAAAGAAAGGATAGAGAGAAACAGCGAACAAATCACCTAAAGAGTCTACGTGAATGAATAATAAAGCGGTAGTGATGGTAAAAGCGCCAAACTTTGCTTAGAGCAACAAGTGATAGGAAGTTGGGGAGAATCATGATCGTACACATGTTGTAGCTGTTATCATATTAAAAGGTTAATCATAAAAAACAACATAAATTATGAAGAAATGGATATTTTTCCGATAAAATCCACGACTAATTTCATCACATGGGATTTTGTCATGTCAGACATTGGCTTTCCAAAAACTGACAGAAGGAGTGACATGCTGAAACATGAAAACCGACTATGTTCCATAAAGTCTACGCCCTTATTGGGTACTTTCAGGACGGAAATTCTTTTTCTTTATTCGGGGAAGTTATTGGGGTGGTTTCCCGTTGTATTTCTCACAACTTATAATTCAAACTTTTCTGTCTATGGTCGTCAACTCGACGCGAAAACAAAACTCAACGCTTGTATTGATAAAACGCAAGTAAAGAAGAGCTCGTGTTTACTCAACTGACTCGAAGGATTGCTTCCGGCTAAAGATAAGCAAAACGAATTAAGGAAGATCTTCAACCAATGAAAACTTCCCCACTCCTAAAAGCTTAAAGCATTTTTTTAAAATTCTATGATGGTCAGACACTTTCGCCTCGTCTAGAGATTATTTCCAACTGCCTCACAGATGGCAGCGGTTTTCTCTCCAAATTTCCACACCAGGTCTATTATCAATCAAACATTACCCCACGTTAGACAGTATTGTTTAAATTTGCAATTATTAACATCTATCATTGCTTTTTTTTTGGGAGATTCTTTTAAAAAAATGATCTATTATTTGTGTTTGTTACAATCTATGAAATAAATGCTACGAACATCCATAAATTTACAGGCAAATTCTAGAAATGAATGCTGGGATGGCTTAATAAATAAAAAAAAGGGATAATTCTATTTTTTATCCCCAAACTTTTGTTCTTTCTGGTCCTGAAGTCAGAACGCTATAATCACTTGACTGTATCCCTTTTGCATGATAACACTATTCCTACTTTGCCCTATTACTGTCTTAAAGTTTTCTTCGCTTTTGCCTTGCATTATATGCAAGTATTATCTCGTATTGTTTTGCCCTGTTTCTCTACTTCCACTTAATTTTTTCAATTGTCTATACACTTAACTATGGGCAATTTTGCTTGCCACTTTCTTGCATT
Source organism: Acanthosepion esculentum (assembly GCA_964036315.1). Lineage (NCBI taxonomy): Eukaryota > Metazoa > Mollusca > Cephalopoda > Sepiida > Sepiidae > Acanthosepion > Acanthosepion esculentum. The sequence continues at coordinate 51,516,955 of OZ038503.1, read as the reverse complement.
TCAGAATATTTTAACCACTGTACTGTATCCCTTTTGCGTGTGAACACTATTCCTACTTCGTGAACTTTTGCTTTCTTATTGCTTTTTTGTATTATTCATATGCTTATATATATATATATATATATATATATATATATATATATATATATATATATATATATATATATGGTTGGTCCTGATCTGGCATCTCGTCTTCAGTCGCTCCCTCACAGACGTGCCGTCACCTCCCTCTGTCTTTTCTACAAATACTTTCATGGTAACTGCTCCGATGAACTACTTTCGCTAGTTCCCAGACTGCATGAATGTAAACGTGCTACTAGGCTGACATCACGGTCTCACCCATTCACTGTCAAAACGGTTAAATGTAGCCGTCTCTTCTACTCCAATAGCTTCATGTCTCGCACCTCCCGTCTGTGGAATTGTCTTCCTATTACTTGTTTCCCTGATAGCTATAATCTCCAACTATTCAAATGTAATGTCAATCGACATCTCCAGATGCCCTGAACTATCCCCTGCCTTTCTCTTCATCCTTTCCTCCATCACACGTCTTTACTCTCGCTCCCACTCTGTAACCCCTTGCGTACTAATGTCATCCCGCCTTGCTTGGGGTGAAATGCTTAATATATATATATATATATATATATATATATATATATATATATATATATATATATATACATATATATATATATATATATATATATATATATATATATATATATATATATAATATCGCACATTAAGTGCTGTTGCGAATAAAATAGTTCTCGGTGTATAGCAAAAGAGCTTTAATTTAAATTAATAAAATAAATATTTATCTAATTAATATATATGTAAGATTTAATCCATATCCTTACATATATATATATATATATATATATATATATATATATATATATATATATATATATATATATATATATATATATATATATATATATGTATGTATATATATATATAGATATAGATATATATATATAGAGAGAGAGAGACAGAGACAGAGAGACAGAGAGAGATAGATGCTTACATATATGTGTGCGTATGTATTATGCATCGATATATATATATATATATATATTAGGAAATGGATTAGATCCGACATATTTTTAATTTATTTGTTTAAACGTTATTTTAAATGGATACTCACATTAGAAAAGATGCTCTGTCTTTATTTATTCATTAAACAGTACACTTATTTTTTTCATCTACCAGCCTGAATATTCGAGAAATCTTGCTAGAAAAAATGTGCACCTTCCGGCAGGATTCGAACCTGCTTCCCCCTAGAGAAAACCACCATTAGATTTGACGCGCCTTGGACTAATCGAAGATATATGTTCAGAAGCACTATTCAGGCTTTGTGTCATCAGGAGCTCCTACGTGGCCGAATGATCTAAGGCTCCACTGATCTAATGATTGTTTCCTCTAGGGGACGTAAGTTCGAATCCTTTCAGAGTGCGTAATTCTTTCTAAAAAAATTTCTCAAATATTCGGGCCGTCCAATATAAATAAATAATACTGTTTAATAAATAAATGGAAGCAGAGCATATGAGTATCCATTTAAAATAAGGTATAATTAAATATATATATATATATATATATCTATATGTGTGTTTATATTGTTTGCTTAGTGTTATTTTCCCCTTTTTTTCTTCCTCTTCTTATTATTGTCTCGTGATAATTGTACCAATTACCCTTAACGATGGCCATTTATTTCACAATTTGAATTTTAAACAGTTTCACGAATGTTTTATTCTTTTGTTTAAATATGAACCAAAATTGATTGTTATAAATTCTTAATGCAGTATATTTTCTAGATAAGAATAAATTTTGTACCTTTATTCGAATGTATCTCGCTTTATCTTACACACACTGTTATCAGCAGTAGTCTGACGCAAGAATATAATCCTTCTACCCCTTACAGTTAGAACGACTACTTTACTGCTAAGTTTCATCTTTTACCCTGAACAGGCCTAAAATGACGCAAACCAACTAACTATACTCCTATACTAGTTGCCACCTAAGTCTAGTTTACCCTGTTATATAACTAGGGAGAGAAAAGATCGATTCATGCCTTTCGATTTAGTGTAAAAATGAATGCAATGTTTTTAATTTCCACACCGATAACTGTTACACTAGTTGGCTATAAACGGACTTACCTTGGGACGGCTATAGATTAGTGGAACTTTGCTATGATGAAGTAACTTTCTATACGTTTTTAGACGTAAGATGGTCCTTGTCATTCATTAATATATAAGACAAATTCCTGTCCATAGACAAGGGAGGACGTCTTTGTATCTTCTTGTAATTCACAGAATTATGAATGACTCAAGAAGGTCTTCTTCATACATCATTCTGTCCATTAGCACAGACACGTTTTCCATTATCTGTTGGCACTATTACTATATCTTCATCTCTTATATAGATCTGAGTGCCACGCTCTCTTCATTATTGATATATGGCTTAGGTTATGGTAAATTCAGTCCTAGGCAGAGCGATAAACTACATCCGGCAGCAAGCCCTCTGATCGGGAGATTGGAGTTTTTGAGGAGCGTGGAACCACCTCTTAATTGCTGTTGTTCCAAGGTCCACCCTGATCCGGGGTGGTAGCAACTGTTATGGTCCCAGCAATGGGCAAATAGTGAACCTCCAAACAAAAAGAATAACACTATGAAAATCTAAAAATACATTTTTATAGTAAAATTACTAATAATGCATATTTATAGCAAAATGACCAACAATACCTTTTATAGTAGATTACCAACAATATATTTTATCTGTAGTTGAAGGCATGCAATTATATTCAAAATATATAGAGCTGAAGCCATAAAATTATGTTCAAAATAATTAGATTTCGGCATTAAATAACCCATAGAGGTTGATATGCCGTTAAACCAAATCAACCAATCCAAATTCTCCATATTCCGTCTCACGCACCATTTTATTTCATTTACTTGATGTTTTGGAAGGCATAAAACCACTTCATACAGTGAAGTTATTAAATCTGAATAAGGTGTGGCCGATGGTTTTTAATTGCTATCCCTGGATATTTATTAAGCAACGCTTCGCCAAATTTGCTAAGCTCTTGACGGGGAAAATTGACAACCACTTTTACAGCTTCATGCATAGCTGCAGTCTGTGTTATTCAGGTTCTGTATCAGGAGACAGTTGAATTTTCTGGGATAAATAATAAAGAAAGAGGACCTAGAACGTTTAACGCTTGCCGAAGATACTGAAAGAAAGAGGGCTAGAGAAAAACAGCGAGTTACCTACCTAATGAATTTCTGGGAATGGGTGGCAGAGCAAAGACAGGGAGTTGTAATAAGAGTCAAGTGCCGCTTACAGATACAAGAGAAATGAAGTTGTGGAGAGCCGTGATTAACCACGGCCTGAAGTATACACCACATAAAAGTGAAGAGAAGCTTGAGAAAATATGTTTTCGTGTTTTTTTCACGAGAGAAACGCCTGAGAAATTTCAGAGTATCGATCAGTCGAAATGTTGTGGCAATAATATCAAGTTTAAGAATATGGGATTCAATTGTCCAAACAAAGTTTATGACTGAGATATAAAAAAAATTTATGTATTTGGCCAAAAACCTGACATTGCATCTTCAGCTTGCTACTTATTTCGATCCATACAAAATGATCTTAATGCGAAGAAATTTCTCAGGAAGACAGTAAAAACCACTTAGACCAGTTTCCTTAGACCAGTGCCAAGAACTGAGAGGATGGAAACATGAAGCTGCCACAGAGATGACAACATTCGGTGTTAACGAAAAGTACTTAAATGGTTGAATAAATCTATGCACAAATATCGAAATATCGTCTTTGATATTGACTTAAAAATAACAGATTTTGATTGTTCCTTAAGCAACGTATTTTAGCGATAAGCGTTTTTGCTCAAAATAATTCCATTGTTAAACATTAGGATCTTAGGTGTGGTTTTGTTTTAGTTTTTTCTTTAACACATACACACACACAAACATATATATATATATATATATATATATATATATATATATATATATATATATATATATATATATTAGCATAAAGAACAAGGAAGCCGATGTTAATCTAACATATTTCACTTTATTAAATTTTCGTCAAAGATCAAGATAGAAATGATAAAAAATGATAAAAAGCAAAGAGACGCTGATATATATATATATATATATATATATATATATATATATATATATATATAGATAGATAGATAGATAGATAGATAGATAGATCATTTACTCCGTTGTTTGACACCTAGTTATAAGCTTAATTTTTACGTCAAAGATTAACTCTATAATATTCAATTTGTGATTAATATGAATCTCTGAAGTAATTGGTTTAAAAACCAATGATAAATATTTGTTGTGTAAAATAAGTGTATTTTCCAGTATTACGCTGCAGTCGTTATGTGGCAACGAAACCCCATCTATCTATCCTTCTATCTATCTATCTATCTATCTATCTATCTATCTATTACAGTAAGTCAATTTCTTTGTTTCTAACTATCTATTAATCACAGTATATCTATCTATCTATCTATCTATCTATCTATCTATCTATCTATATATATATATATATATATATATATATATATATTCTCTGAGCTATTTCTGCAGGGGCTCTGATGCATCTTCATTATATACCTGTCATATAGAGTATGATCAGAGCTAATGACTTTACTGGTTAATATAGAAATCTAATTAATTACTGAGTAACTCGTCAATTAATTTACTCATTAACTGCCAGGAGAATCGATCAAATCGGATCTATAAATAACGTTTCAATTTACTCGAAATCAGCTTCCTCTATGAATTGAAAAGTCCGTGTTTTCTCAGCATTTTTGTATCAGATTTAAATGCATGGACCCGAAAATACGTGGCCACAGTTCTATGTTATTTGCAGTCAAGGAATTTTAAAATAATTTTACTGAAGATCAATAGGCAAAAATTCGTTTCAATACACTAGCGCTTGCCCTCAGATTATGTGGATGCTAGAGTGGTATAATTAATAGTGCTTCAGAATGAGAATTCGGAGAGCCGAGTTCGAATTCCACTCATGTAGTTCGCTACATACACCTTTACGGAAAAATATGTATTCATTGTTTTCTCTTGAAAATTGTTAACACAGTATTCACTCTAAAAAAATTTTATTTCGGCTTTAAATAAGCCGTAAAAACAGGCTAATCTTTCGTATTCTAGCTGATTTTGATTTCGATTCAGACTCTTGCATTCCCAAGTTCCAAGCGTTCTAATGATCACGCAGAGAATCGCCCTATTCATGGTCGATATGTTTTTTCACAATGTACATATTTATACTATTTAAAGACTATTGGACTGTTGTCCTTATCTTTATTGTCATATTCCCAACGTTCGGCCGTTGTACCTTCTTCAAGTGATATACGTTGAAATTTCCACATGCTATGCCTTTTCTGGATATCTCATTTTCAGTTATTTCCCTTTAGTAACTCAAGTCTCCAAGTTTTATGTTCACCTCTACTGTGGCCAGGTATTGAACTCCCAACTCTTTGGTTACTTCAACCAACGCTTTTATCCACTGGGCCAACCGTCCAAACAGTGTAAAGAATGTAAATAATTACAATAAATCATTTCAGGAATATAGACAGATGCAATGTACATCTTTTACTTTTCTTTCAGTTTTTACTGTGGACGATTACAGCAGGAAGAACAGCTTTTTGACGCGTTTTCTTCTGATTTCTGATTATTATTATTATTATTAAGAGGATATTTTTTAAAGCATTTCACTCCAAGCAAGGTGGGGTTGCCACTAGCATGCAAGGGGTTACAAAGAAGGAGAGCAAGAGTAAAGAGGGGTATTTGAGAAAAGGTTATACAGAAGGTCGGGGATCAGGATCAAGGTATTAGAAGATGTCGATTGACATTATATTTGGATATTTGAAGGTTATAACTATCAGGGAAGCAAGTAAGAGGAAGGGAGTTCCACTGTCGTGAAGAGGCTGTTGGAATAGAATAGGTGGTTGCATTTAACTGGTTCGACAGTGAAAGTAGTAGCAGGCTTAAATTCAGCAGTAGATAGTCAGGTGGAGTAATGGATAGCGGCTCGGATTGAGGAATCGGAGAGCCGAGTTCGAATTTCAGTCGAATCCATTACATTCACTTACCTTGGGAAAGGTATGAATCCTCTTTTTCTCCCCAGGAAATAACAGGACAGACCGGGATCTATTGCCTTGGATGGCAACTAGTCTACCACCGAAAGAAATCGCAACCTACTAAGGGAACAAAAATCTGCTTCGTTAGTCATGTATCGAAAGGTACATGATCGCCTAAGCGTGTATCACGTATGGCACATAACTGACTGAGTTCGTCAGAGTAGTTGCCATGAAAATATTTGTAGAAAAGACAGAAGGAAGCCACATCATGTATTTGAGAAAATGACTGTAGACGACATGCCAGATCAGGATCTATCACATTGCATATCCGTTTCTAGATTTTGTCGAGGACCTCGAGATGAACAGTTGGATTTCTCTCGGATTTTACTTGTTACGATAATCACAATTACTATTTTGATCTTCATACGAATGGATGTTTGCGGCAATCACCGAGAAACAAGTCCAACAATTATCCAACCTGTTCGGCATTATTCATGCCAAACTTCAATTGTTTTATAATGAATATCACTTCGTTTATTCCATTAACTTTTGCCTTATTTAATCAATTTAATCAGGACATTTGAACCCCGTTCTCATTGCTTAATTAATTATGAACTGGATCGAAACATATCAAGCAGAATTCATGCAGCTCGAAGACAAGCACCGAAATATGTTTTCAACATCAGCATGTTCCAGTTAGACATTTCGTAGATTAAATGTCAAGTCGACAATACCTCCCTTTTTATCTTCACAACCACTGATACCACGCTCTGACCTGGATAGTCTGAATGTTTCCGCCAATTTTGAAAATCCTCTGGTTCTAACAGTTTGCATGTGGTCGAATGTGCGTCAACATTTGTAGGAATGACTAGCCGTCAATAATTCATAGTTCTTAATAGTTTTTCTAGGAGCCGCGTTCCTTCAGAACATTAGAGGTCGTGGCTCTCAACAACTACCTATTCTTTGAAGGTCTGAGCAATCTTTCCCCTTCCGTTTTCTGACATCCATTTTCATATCGGGGTGGGGGGAGGTTATCCCATGACAACATCAGTTCACACCATATATCTATTATGGGCTTGGGCAAAATTAGTAAAATTGTATCGCTAGAACAATTACGGCTGAGTAGTGAGTTCGATCCTCAATGGGTGCCACATCTAAGCTATGCTTGGAAAATCACTATATCTATTATGGGTTTTGGTATAGATTAAAGAAAAGACACAGTGTTAATATATACATTTTTTAGAATGGATTTTTATTACTTCTGACAGACTTTTTTTATTACTTTAAACGTTATTTTTAGTGGATACTCGTATTTGAGTAGACGCTCAGTTTATTTACGTATCCTTTTTTTGAAAAGTTACTTCGGGAACAAGTCCTTTAACGACCTAATTAATATTAGAGTCCTTTAGCAAGTTATACATTTTATCACTATTCCGGAAATCACAAATATCTTGAGACATTCAAAATTCCAGGTTTTAGGCTTTTCGTTTTAGACATTCTATCTCAGAGCAAATCCTTTCATATTTTAACTTTAAATAATTTGGTATATTACATATGAGAGTCCGTTCTTTCCTCTTCTGGTAATAATTCTAAACATTAAGCACGCTGCGTTTTCCGTTTTATGTCATGTCATTCTATGAGTGATATTAGTACTATGTACTACATGTCGCATGGTCGGGCCATCGGTAATTAAACCTTTTCCTCATCAGACTTTTCTGGTTAGGATGGTGGCTAGGCATCCAGCAAGATTAAAAAATAAAGTATCACCAACCAAGTAACTACGACCAAAGCGAGTTTTTTAAAGTGGAGGACGTCGGCTGTGGTGTGACCTGTGGATGGATGAGTTCCACCGGGTCTACACTGCTCAAGCGAAGATATATATAAACGAGTACCTCTCCGGCATTCGACCCAGATATATGAAGAGGACTGGTCAGCTGCTCAGCGATCTTACTGACGCACTCAGTCGTGGGACCAATGGAGATGATGATGATGATGATGATGATGATGATGATTTATCCGTTAAGGATTTGGCACATACTGTTTAGGCAAGTTATTAGTCTTAAATTGTTTGCCATAGTTCTTGTCACCCTCTCTTTTTGCATGGGGCTTGTTCTGCCAATTAATTATCTTCGAATCTTACGACATTTAAAACACTTTTGTAATTAATTGACAAGGGAATATTGTAAGCTTCTTATCCAGTTGAGTTCCTTCAGGATTTAAAAAAATGTTAATTGCATTCAATTGTTCTTATTACTATTAAGTTCGTTTTTATTTTTTGTTAACAGCCTAATAACTTTCCTGGGCTCCTTTCTCACATATATTTTCTTACAAAGTTTTATGACTGCTTCACCTAGCTTTTTTCTGTGTCTCATTTTTCTGTTTGCCTCGCAATAAAATCTAGCTTCGTTATTTAGGAACGTACAGTTGTGTCTGTACTGTGTAACCGACAGTTTGTATATTTTCATTCTCTTTCCTTTGGTTAATCTCCTTCGGTTTCTTTCCTCATCTACAGCCGGTAGTCTTTCTGTTTTTGTATTTTTCCCACAGTCTGATGTGTCGGATGTTTATATTGTTCGAATTGTTTTTAATTATCATTATTATTAGGTTGGTGCAAAAATAATGTCGTTTTTTCACATGAAGGTGAACGTCAAAAAACGACATTATTTTTGCACCAACCTAATATATTGGTTACTTCTTATTTCCATTACAATTATCAGAATTCTCCTTTTTTAATTACTAGCCTAATACCCACTGTAGGACAGAAGAAAAGTTAAGATATAGTAGAACCTAGAATATGAAAAACATTTCAATAATTTTCTAAGGCTGTTATTAATAAGGACAACAACAATAATATTTATCATTAATTCAGAAAAGTTGCTATTTTTTACTTTCTTAAATAATTCAGTACGATTGTAACACTATTTAGGAACGGCAGGTTAATTAATCAATTAATTAACCACAGAAGTTAATTACGGAGATTACTTAAACCGATAGATATAACGAAAGACATACTGAGCGATTACTTACACCGATAGATATAACGAAAGACATACTGAGCGATATTCTTTTTGTTTTGTTATTTTCCCAAACAGAGTATCGGTGAAAAAAAAAAAGATTTTTTGTTTTGTTATTTTCAAGTGCGATTCAAGATACCCACTTTACTTTCTCGCGGAAGTGTGATGCTGAGATATGCCAAATTATCTGCGAGGACAAAAGAAGGAAAGAGAGAAAGAAGAGAAAGAAACAGAGGGACAAGACTTAACAACTTAGATGATAAGAGAAGAAAAAAATGCCACCCACAAAAGCGATGTTGTTTTGGGTGGTGGAATGAGGAAAAATTCTGATGGTCATTTTTTGAGGGATACCAGAGCTTCTGGGCAGATAAAACATTGGCTGTGTCAGGATGACGAACTTGTGTTATCAGTAGTTGATGGGTCGTCTGCCGACCGCACACAGGGCCCTGGATTGAGATGTCGCCTGGACAGGACATCTGCATTCTGTTTGTGATAACGAAGGCTATGTTAGGGTATTTTAATTAACCCAATTTCGCCAAAAAGAATTGTCCACTTAATGTTGACGGAAAAAACTTGGTTGAGAAAAAACATATCCCGTGAAGTTGGATAAAAATTATCAGTTGACGCCTATTGGCCGAATGGCCAGGCGGAGATGATCATGTGACGCAGAGAGGAGGCCTGCCACCGCCCATTGAGAGGATAGGTATGAGATGTTACTGCGAGGAAGTGGGAAAACCGTTGACGCCCTCTAAAGTATGGTGAGATACCCATATGAGAGCAGAAGAGGGTGGGAGTGGAATAAGATTTCCAAATACGGAAAATAATAATTATTTTTGGCCGAAAACAAAGAAAATCCTTATTGGGGATTTGAAATCAACGTGGTGGCCACACCACGTCCGACCCCACGCCAGGTTTTGATCGGCGTCCATATAAGCAAACATCTACGGGTGTTTCAGTCAGAGTGAGTAGAGTCGAGTCGAGTCGAGTCGGGTCGAGTCCAGACAGTGAGTCAGAAGTCGAGACAGAGAGAGTCCAGTCAGTGAGTGAAGAGTACAGCCAGTACAGTAAGAGAGAGACGCGCCTCGCACAGGTGGCCGCACGATTCCATGCCTTCCGACTTAGACTTCTAACCAAGAACAAATTTGTTGAAGTCCGACTTTAGATTTTCCACCAAAACAAGTTTCCGACTTAGACTTCTAACCAAGAACAAATTATAGAAGTCTGACTTATATTCGCCAGCCAGATATCCAGAACTAGTTAAGGAACGCAAAAGTGTTACAATCCACATTTGTTTTTCTTCGGGCTGGGAGAGAAAGAGAGAGACGCACTCCTGTAACTCAACAAACCGACATAAAATTAATCACTATTCCTAACCAGTCGCTCGCCTTGAAGTTGTTGTTTGTGCTTTTGTTTTTTTTGTCTACATTTATTGTGCAGTATCACCTTGACCCGGATTCGGCTGGCACTACGGCCCGACGTTTGATTGATCTTGTCAACCTAAGATCAAATCACAACGTGGGTAGGTTGAATCGAGATCAAAGCAGTTGCTTCGGTGACCAGGCGTTGGAAGCGAACCGAGTACGACAAGTTGGTGCTAGAACCCAGCAAGACTTCAACCGATGTCCCAGGGTTAGCCCGTCACAAAGGACCGACGTCACATTTTGGCGTCGTGACTGAAAAAGAAGTCGGGTGTCACAAACGGTGCCCTGACCAGGACAGAGGAGGAGTTGGGTGTCACACGATATCTGTCTATATTTCTGAGATGAAGTATTATGTACATTATTTACATTATTCAGACTATTGTTCTCATCTTTGTCGCCATATTTATCACAACGTTTCGGCCGTTGTACACTCCCGCCTTTTTCAGGTGGTTGGAATGTCGAACTGAACCCTTTATTTCACTCACTGTGGTAGACTGTTCTAGTTCCACGTGCCATGTTTAATGGATGTCAGTTATCAGTTATCTCCTGTTAATTCTCCTCTCCAAGTTCTCCACTGCCTTAACCGGGTATTGAACTTACACTCTTTGGGTCCTGTCACTGGATCGTTGGTTAGATAAAATTAACAGGAGATAACTGATAACTGACACCCATTAAACATGGCACGTGGAACTAGAACAGTCTACCCCAGTGAGCGAAATAAAGAGTTCAGTTCGACATTCAAACCACCTGAAAAAAGCCAGAGCGTACAACGGCCGAAAGGTTGTAATAAATATGGCGACAAAGATGAGGTCAGCAATCCGAATAATGTTAATAGAATTCAGTACCGGTTTTTAGAAAATCAAATAGATTATTTTGATTTGTTTAGACAATTCCGTATTTTTTACTGGCTTCGTTTGAGAGATTTGTAATGCGAAATGTCAGACGACGACAATGGTGACCACTAACGCTGTATATGAAATCGCTGCTAGACCTAAAATGATATAGTTTCATGAAATGTTTAATATTTTTAAAATTGTGTACTTTATTCCCGCTTCTTTAAAAAGAAGTTATTTTTAAAGGCCAAGATTTAATTTATTTCACGCTTTCTATAAATAGAAGCACTATTATTGTTTTGCTAACGTATCACTGAATTTTGATAAACCAGATACAAATTAATTCTATAAAACACGATGAATTTTTAAAAAATTATAGGCAAAAACATTGCTTAATTAAAATTAAATAACACAAATGAAATAATTATTAAAATATACTTTTAAAAATTGTTATGCAAATCATATGTTACTAGTTATTTCAACAATTTGTTGCTAATCAAATCATAATATAATTATCAATGTGTATTTATTTATATATTTCCTGTCCCATCTATAGTGGGATAGGAGGTAAATCAACATAAGTTAGTAAATGTACAAGGGATTACTTCTCTTAGTTATTTTAATTATCTATACAAATAAAATATTTAATCTCAATTTAGACAAAAATATTTCTCGAGAAAAATTAAACGTTTAATTGAATAGTTCCTTTACACCTTTGCACCTACGTTTTTTTTATATTGCAGTCTTATTTGTTCAAGGCTTTCATGTGAGGTACTCAGATACCTTTGCCTATTAAGTGACCGTCTTGCTTCAACTCGGTCTTGAAATAGGCTTTGTCGTCTCCGTCTTTGTCATCAATGTTTTTGTTGTTCTGTTGCTTCCGAAAGATATTTCCATTTTACTCTTACATGAAACATATAATTTTTAACATGAAAAGATATTGATCAAAAAGCGATGTTTATAATACCAAGAGTAATCAATGAATCATAGACACCATTGAACGTCTAAAAAATATAATGGGAGCGGATTAATTAAACGGTTTGTTAGCTTCTGTTTTGGTTGTGAATTCTTTATCTCCGTTTTATTGAATCATAGTACATTGTTTCAAGTCTTTTGCTTTGTTGCATCTCATTGTTAAACTTCCTGACAATTGACGTCATTTTTGGCGGCACGAGTACACTAGTACATATGAAAGACTGATAACATAATGATTACGCATGCGTTAACTATGTGGACTGCTTTTTTCGACTGATGTGGCGGACACAGATAAAATTTCTCACAAGTTCTTTTTCCTATATCTCATTTTTATTCCTATACTTATCAGGCCTTACGGTCACATCCCGTGAAAAATATCGATCCTCATACGATCACCTAAGCAACGTCGAGCTTGGTCAATACGTAGTTGGGTGACTGCTTGGGAATACCTGGTCCTGTAAGCTTGGATGTGCGGGTGATGTAATGGAACATGGCTTGGAATTGTTAATCGGAGAGCCGAGTTCCAATTTCCGTTGTGTTAGTTATATTCGCTTAAGCGCAAATACCCTTAAGCCGTAGAAAACGAATCAAACAACCAATCCTATACATATATTTATTATTAATGTTGTTATTATTGGAAAGTATTATTTTTCATCATAGAAAGGTTACACTGTTTTTCATCATTAGAAAGTTACACTGTTAAAAATTTAACGATAAACAGTTACTTTCTATTAACATATCTAATAATGTCATTACAAAGAGACGAGGAAATTTGAAAAGAATATTTGTTTGGTTCTAAAAAGCTTTTAGAGACGACAGATTGTGCCATTATCTAGTGAAAAACAAACATGAAATTCATTAACAAAAATATTTATTTTCAACAAATACTCATAAATAACCTTTTATTGATGAAAATATAATATGTGTTATTAATAGATTTATATTAGCATGATCTGCTTGGTTAAACAATGAAATCGGGAGAATCATTAAAATTCAAAGAATTACTCACCGTAGAATATAATTTACGGCCATAAATTTCCGAATGAAGAAAAGTCACATTAGCCAGGATAGACCAGACAGTAATTGTTTAAAGTTTATTTCAAGTCTATTATTATCAGAAAAAATCCTTATATAATAATTATTTTTTATATTCCGATACGATGTGTCGTTATTTCAAGAGTCTGAAATCTAGAAGTAAATGTAAATACAGATTTGATTGTACATAAATATATATAAATAACTAATACCCCGACTGATGATTTTCCTGTGCCAAATTTTACACACACACGCACACACACACACACATATATATATATATATATATGACGTATTATAAAAAGCACAGAATCTTTTAATAGAAAATATGACTATATATTACTTACAAACAAATACTTATCTGAGAAAGAAGAAGTTTATTTCGTTCTATGTACCAGAGTTTCATGAGGGATATTCTGGGTCTTCGTTTAACTGTCGATATTTCTTTCATGAGGATTACGACAAAACAAGATAGAAGGAACGCTTCTTTTTAATACAAATCAATCTAATTAAACAGTTCTCAACACAAACTCTGATGTGCGAAAAAAAGGGATAAATAAATTGCTAAAATTTTTAAATTCCTCTCTGTGGGGAAATCATTAACACATTTATCTGAATAATATTTCGTGGATTTGATGAAAAGTGGAAAAGAAAAAAACGACACGTTTCGACGACGTTTTGGTTTTACTTCATGTCAGAATAAAAGACAAAACTGTGTGTAAGGAAAATGCGTTGGGATTTCTTTAGGAAAATTTATGGCCCCTCTTATCTGCAACCAAAAAAAAAAAAAAAAGCAATAAAATTTTCCTGTTTCTCTCGCTCATTGTCCACGGCACGTGCCCCCAGTTCAACACAGAGGTCAACTGCCTTTCTTCCTGTCGCCTCGTTCTTCCATTTTCATGTATCATTGACAGCCAAAATTTGCATGTAGGCAAAGGTTAATCTCGCGAAAGTGTATCTTACTCCGGGATCTAGGTCTTTTAAATATGTAACCCGCGAAGCCGCCATTTCTTTCGAGAGTTTCACACGCGAGGCACTTTCGAATTTTGGCTCACACTGGAGGTAAGTTATTTTATTCTTGATTTTATTCTAGCGTTGCAACCCCCCCCCCAAAAAAAAAACAAATACATGCAACTCTTGGCCTCTTTGTCTTCTGTGGTAGTTCATTACATTATCCTCAAATGTCCCAACGAAATTATTCAACAGACGTGAAACACGTCGTTTATGGATTTTCCACTATGCCTCATCATCTCCATTTTTGTTTCGTATACTATTATACAAACACACATAATATTTCGTGTATACTATGCCGTAGCTACCATCAAAATATAAAAGACGCTAGTACTAATTTTTTAAATATCAAAAATCAGAAAATTTAAATGCAAATGTTCAGTACTTATTTATGGTGAATGGTCATTTTTTTAGAAAACAATTTCGTATATAGTTTATTTTCATTCGATATAATATATTTTCAAACCAAACTCTACATTTTAAAAAATAATTTTGAATGTAAATAGATCAGGTATTTTCAAAATAGTTCTTATTAAGTCACAGTTTTACAATGTAGACGTTTAAAAAAATGACACAATGCGGAAAAGAACTCTCTTCTCATTCTAAGGTATATATTATTTATTTCAAACGTATTATTTATTTGCACCAAAGAAAGAAAGAAAGAAAACAACCGCCAAAAATAAATTACTCGAATGACCAGGAAAACTGCAAAGACAAAATATCAGGAGACAGATGAATGAAAATGCAAGAAAATTAGCTGCGTATAATAAAGTAAAAAAAAAGTCTGATTTGATGCTTCCCATATAGTAATCGTTCCATGAACAAGATAGGCTTTTATATGTCTGACGACTATGTAAGTAAACGGTTATTGAATTCGAGGACAGAAAAAAGAGGCTTTTCAAGTTTACTCATGAAAATAAATTTGGGCCTGATGACATCCAACGATTGTGAATAGGTTTACAAGGTAAAGTATTGGTCTCAATTGTTAAAAAAAAAAAAATGATAACGTCAGGACTGGCAGACGCGGAATCATAAATCCTGAAAATGTCGCCGAAATATTGAAAGGTAACATTGACCGTCTATAAACAAGATGGGCGTATATCCCCGAGGACTGTGTAAGAAAACCGTTATTGAATTCAAGAACATAAACGAAAAGAAAAAAAGAGACTTGTTTAAAATTTGCTTACAAAAATAAATTTTGGCTTGATAGCATCCGATGATTTTGCCAAAATGTACAATGTATTGGTCTCAATAGTTCAAGAGAATGATGCTAACGTCATGACTGTCAGTTGCGGAATCATAAATCCTGACAATGTCGCCGGAACATTGAAAAGAAACCTGTCTAAATTCAAACGCTTGTTACACTCCTGATAAAAAATTTAAGACCACTTGAAATTGTTTTTTAAGAGACTGTTAGTCATGGATACATTATAAACTTTTTCTTACTTAAGGTTATTAATTCTATAATCTAAAAGGTTATGTCGACAAAAAGTTACAATCCGATCAATTTATTCAGAAATGGACATTTTTATAAAATGAGGTGTTTTACTCTTGATCAAAATTATAAAACCAGGGGTATAAATTGTTAGATCTAGGGTAATTCCAATATTTTTAGTTCAGTTAGAGATTAGCAATCACTGCGTAAAGGTGTCACCATACCTAAAGCAAGCAAACTTACCGAAGTTGAGTGTGTTGGAATTCTAGATTTCCATAATCAAGGTTTGTCACAGCGGACAGTGCGAATTATGGAAACGCAAAGTCTACTGGTAGACCAAAAACATTGAGTAGGAGAATAAGACCGGTTGTTATGAAAGCCAGTGAATTTTCTTCTAGTCAAATGAAGACAACCACAGATGCTGATTTCAGTCCAGTAACCATCAGACGACACTTACGACAAAAAGGCATGGTAAATAAAATGCGCAAACAAATTCCTCGGCTGCTTCCACGTCACAAAGTGAACCGTTTAAGGTTTGGTCGTGAATACCAAACATGGGACATTGAGAAGTGGAAGAAGGTCCTGTTTTCTGATGAGAAAAAAATTCAATTTAGATGTTCCTGACGGCTCCCAACGATATTGGCATAACAAAAACATGCCTCCTGAAATTTTCTCCACACGTCATAGTGGTGGAGGGTCCCTAATGGTATGGGGTGCATTTTCTTACAGAGGAACGATGGAGCTCCAGGCGATGCAGGGTTGTCAGACAACGGCTGGTTATGTTGGCATTCTACAAAAAGCATCGTTGGTGACGGAGGGCCATCGTTTGAGTGGGGATGGATTTTTATTCCAACAGGATAATGCTGCAATCCACGCTGCATGCCGGACCTTGACCTTTCTACAAGAAAATGGGGTCCATATCTTGAGACATCCTGCATGCTCACCAGACTTGAACCCAATTCACAATGTTTGGGGTGTATGGCAAGAGATGTTTATCGAAATGGCAAACAATATTCAACAAAGAATGAACTTCATGAAACTAATCTTCAGAAGCTGGAGCAATATTCCTCGCAGCTTAATGGAAACACTAATTTCTAGCATGCCCCAAAGAATTTTTGAAGTCATCAAAACCAGTGGAGGTAGAACTCATTATTAAATTCGGTTGTTGAATGTTTTCGTACACTTTTCATACAATTTCGTATAATTTTTGTCTCTGGTTTTATAATTTCGATCAAGTGTAAAACGCCTCATTTTATAAAAATATCAATTTCTCAATAAAATGATTGGATTATAACTTTTTGTCTACATAATCTTTCTAGATTATAAAATTAGTAACCTTAAGTAAGAAATGTCTTTTTAAATAAATTTTCAAGTGGTCTTAAATTTTTGATCAGGAGTGTATATATTTTTGGTCATCTACTACTAATTTGGAGATCTCTTGCGGTTTTCTGGAAGAGAACACATCATCATTCGTGATATACAGATTGAACAAGGCTAGTACGTTCAAATGCTCAGTCACAATGTTTTGGGACTTTGTGGCGGCACAACCATCGACGGCCTCCGAACACTTCTGTATACTCAATTTCATTTACGATATAAACACCTACATGCACCTATGAAATCAAGTCGGTTTCGTAAATACCCTTGGGGAAGGTGTAAATACACCTATTCTCCCTCCAGCTATGGATTAATTAGTAGGATTTATATCAGTAATTCCTTAATATCTCCAAAATAATTCTTAAAATCCCCAAAATATTTTCTGGTTTTAAATAATCCGCGCAAGGTCAATAAGACGTAAAAAGAAACCGAAACTTCACACGCACACACACACACACACACACACACACACACACACACACACATATATATATATATATATATATAACGATAAAAAAGATAGTGTGAAGCGAGCAATGCTGTCAGACAGTTGGAGACTGAAAGAAAATATATTTTCTGTATGCAATCTTTGCAATAAAGTGTTCGATATCAGAGCATTAATAGGATTAATGGATTAATACAAATATAAAATTTGTCACTTAGCTGATTGATGTCACCTTCAGCATCTCAACTCTAGAGTTTTGGAGATGGAGCTTCCAGCCCTCGCTCCGTCCACTCGTCAGTGGATATATATATATATATATATATATATATATATATATATATATATATATATTATAAATTAACTGATATAAAATATGTTTTTTTTCGCTACACAGTAATAACTATGTTTCAAAAATGGAAGCTAAAATTAAATTAAAAACATTAGTTCCATTTCATCCCCAAGCGAATTTTGGAGTAAATTATTTTTTAAATTTACTAAGTTTTAAAGGCACGGCAACATTCATAATTCACTGTTTGCAAGGATACAGAGAAATCCAATCATTCAGACAAGGGGTGGTAGCGTGTTCATTTTTATTAACTTTTGTTGTATCAGTTATTAGTTTGTAACTAATAACTGATACAACAAAAGTTAATTAGTTTTTAAAAAAAGACGAACATTGTATATCAGTTTAAATGTTCTTTCGGAGATTGTATCTCTGACAAAAAGCATATGTTGATTTGACGACCACTATATCATCCAGACTTCATTGGTCGGATACAAGTTGTATC